>JAGDQP010030978.1:808-15487 GCA_022664845.1 Lepisma saccharinum | reverse complement strand
TCACTCACTCACTCACACACACACACACACACACACACACACACACACTCACTCACTCACTCACTCACTCACTCACTCACTCACTTCTAAAAATGAACAAGCCCGAAAAGTGAGTGGTGCGTTCAGCCAGCACCCAGTTTTGTGGCTGGACCGACGTTTTACGGACTCGTATTGGACAGAGATGCAGAATTTCCCCAATTCATACGATCGGAAAAAATTGCACTGTAAGGTTTGTTAAATCCGATGTTAGACGTTAAATTTGCTCTATTTAAGGAGCACACACGTACACAAGCATTTACAGGTTTATCTGTTTACAAACAAATTTAAACAAATGGTACATTTTATTCTGTCTGCGCCATCATAACTTTGACTTCGGCCCGTCACGATTAAATGAGTGCGATAATTCCTTGCTATACAGCAATTTTTGTAATTCAAGATTTATTTTATTTAAGCTACTATTTAGCTCAACTGATACTCTTCCCACCCACCGTGACCGCCAATGTTTGGGCGGGAAGTAGCTTTTGCGAAATTGGCAAAACACTATGACCAGTGTTGTTAGGTACAGATATATCACTCCTAACTTTATGATTTCTAATTTAGTAGGCCTTTGTAAAGGTTATTGCTGTTGGAGGCCCATATGGTGCATTTCTCTTTTCTCCCACCTTCAGCTACTCTTGAAACCAGTGAGATTGTGAAACCGCTTGCTGCCTTAAAAGAGATAATAGTCATCTTTCATTGTACGATGCAGAACTGAAGGAGGGAGCACAATATCAATTGTGAATATATTTTTTCTGAAAAGCTGAAATATAACACCATAGGTTTCTTCTTCCTTTTTTCAATCACACGCCTTTGCCTGCTGGTCGAAATCTTGATACCGTTAAAAGAAATATATAGATATTATCTTTCGTTGTAGTTTACTGCACCAAGTGTCTCTCTATTGCATCCCTGTCTTTGACAAAAGAACCAAGTTCATTGTCTCCATTTCAATACACCGCCTAACCCAAACCCCAAGGTCCCCGCTTGTCAGCTGATTTTCGGAAAATAGGATGAAGTGGCACAAAATATGCAATAATCTGTCAATAAAACATGCAGTAGTCAAATAAAGCCGACCAATCTGACTTTCATTCTTCTTCCCCGAAATAAAATGTGCAATATTTTCCATTTATTTTCTGCTTAAGTTTCGACGAATTTGGTGTTAAAAGTTCAAGTTAGTTTGCCTGCTGTCGTGAGACTGTGAATAGTTGCCTGTATGTTTTGTGTTACTATGTTTGTGCGTGTGTGTGTACATATCGTGCGTAATAATTACCTAGACAACTTGTGTGATCATTCTTAAATGGTTTGGTTAATTGAGGCTTTCCTCAGAAATTTACCGAACACGGCATCAATTTTGATCTTCATTTTAGGTAGGTCAGTCAATTTATTTTATTGTTCTATTACCTTTCGTTTAACTCGCTGTATATGTTAATCTTTTAGTGTTGTGAATGAGTGTAGTTTCTGTACATCTGAGCAAAGTTACACCACAGTACATTTTCTGTAATAGATCTACAGCAGGGTTGGATTTACATGATCCTCTCACTCAGTGGCCCTTCCCCATTTCTCTCTTTATCTCAATTACTAACAGGATTTCAATTCCATTTATTTATTGCCTTTAGGCATCTCACAAGTCAGGCTCAGGAAGGGAGAGAATATTGGAAGATATCAGGGCCTAGTTTGTAGCTAGCATTTACCTGGAGTAACAGAAAAAAAGCTTAAGTTTGGATGGGCGGACGCTGGTATCGTTCCCAAGACCTTCCGTTTGCTAAGACATCACTCTACTAACTGAGCTACGACTGCTCGGCAATACGAGTTCAAATTTCTTTCATTTAATACGGAACCAAATATTAGAAACTCAAATATTCCCCGGGTTATTTTTATTTCTTCATTTCTCTTCCTTCACTTCTTGTTTTGTGATTTTGAATACCCAAGTCTACATACAGACTTGTTAGCCTATTGGAAAATCCGAGCCTGGTTTATTGAAACATTGTTTTTTGCTGGGGCTACAGAGTTAATAAGGTAACCTGAAGCAATAATAATAACATTAGAGAACGTGCATCTTTGAAACCTGTAATATTGCCTAAAAGAGCTATAAGTTTCTAACTGCTGATCTTGTTCAAAGGTCTACTATAGCCTACTTAATATTTCCAGAAAGAAACTACCCACAAACGACAGCTCATTATTATAATTGATGCCATCAAACTTTACAGCTCTTCAAATATTATAAGTAACACCTGAGGAAAATTTCAGTGCGATTAAATATGAGGAGTGAGCTTTGCTATCCAGTTATAATTTGTAAATTTCTCAGTACTATGTAATGGCGTGTTTTGTGTTTAGATTTTTTTCTCCATTATGGCAAGACAATTTCTCCGAAAAGCCAGAGGTTAAAAAATATCAAAACAATGAACGTTTGTGTGGAGTGAAGTGAAACAGCGCGTTCACTCTAGGCGCAAATAACAAAATTATAGCTTTGGAATTAGTATTGCATCTCATAGAATACATTGAGAAATATTTATTTTCTTTCTTGGAAAATGTTTTAAAACATTTGAAAAATATTTATTTTATATATTTTTTCGTATGCCTTTCTTTTTCTTTTTTTTTGGTAAATTATCACTTTATTGTGTAAATGTAATAATGTTATAATACTATATTTATATTATATACAAAACATTTTCCTTCTATAGAGAGAACTTGGAAACGTTTGAAAAAAATTAAAGCAATATTTTAGAAATCAATGATATGTTTATAGTGAGGGTTCTTTTTTTTAAGGTACGAAAATATTTTGTGACTAAAATACGTTATACTTCCAAAATTACCATAAAAATACAGATGAAAAGATAAATTGGTGGAATGAAGAAAGTGGGAGGAAAACAGGAAAATCCACAGAAAAAACCCGTACATGGTGTTTGTCTACCACAAAGCCCACATGGCATGAGCAGTGATCGAACCGACGACCTCTAGCACCATCGCTTTACCATTGAGCCACCGCTGCCCACGAAATAAATAATTTTCTGTATTAATAAATGATTGTAGCATATTTCGCAAACATTCTTACTAGGAAGTTTACCTTCTACTAATATACCAACTTGACAACGTAAAACCATCTCCGCTATACCGCGTACAGTTCATGAAGCACTGATACCAATTCCCCATGCGACCTCGAGGTCACAAGTTGCTGGTTCGATTTTTCCTGGTTCGCCAATTCGGATCTTCGATGCTTCGGATTACTAACGTCAGGGTTACCCACGCTCAGGCCGAAATGTATGGGCTGCTGGTCATAATAATAAATTTAACCAGAAACGGAGTATACTAAAGTAATAAATATATGTCAACATAAATAAATAGACAAGATAATGTTAACATAGTTTCGCATGTTGAAGTGTTCTAAAATTATGCTATGGCTGCAGCGATGACTTCTCTGCATATATGATATTCCTTTTGCCTCAGCTAAACCATTTAATCACTACTGATATACATTGACAAGGCACTCCCCTTCTTGTGTACATTTTAATTAAGGAATCTTTATGGAATTTCAGATCCAAAGATTACTCAATATACAAGAGAAAGATACCTGAAAACCATAAATAACAATTAATATTCAACAACTGGCCAGTAGGAAATATCTTTTTATATTCTTTTCATTAGTTCACAATGGTTCGTGATGTCTTGAAATCTTGCAACGTTAATTTAACCCATTTTCCGACGTCACAGAATAATGAAATTTTGCACAGCGACGTAAGTCAAGTGACAATACAATATTCCGTTTCTACTTTCCTATATTTTCATATATTTACATATTTTAATTTTCCTGTTTAATACGGACTTTTTTATCCTAAAATAAATACTAGCCTGCAATGTACTGTCGTTTGGCTAGTTGCAGAACACTTTAGGATTTGGGTCATAGGAACACCGAAATAACTAGAAATTAAGAAAAAAAACATTTTTAAAGACACACTTTCCTTAAACCATTCGTACTAAAAAGTAATTATGGATGATTAAAAAGAAAAGCATGAGCGCCCCATGCTTTTCTTTTTAATCATGCATAAAAAAATTGTTTTTTTTACTTTTTAGTACGAAAGGTTTAAGAAAAGTGTCTTTAAAAGTTTTTTTAATTTATTTTTCTCAGTGACGATCTTTACTTTGTGCTAGTTCTAAATTTAAAGAATTTTGCAACTACTTGGCTTGAATGAGTGAAAATATAAATTTTATAGCATCTCACAATAATCGAGAAAGTAAGGCGATCCAATGACACAAACTTTATTTGCTAGTCAGTGGGGGACAAATCACTCGAGAATGAGGAAGCAATTCTCCTCTTTTATTTAAGTTTTCAAATCTTTAATTTCTGTTTTTCACTGGTCGAATGCGCGAGAAAAGTGTGTATGTGTGTGTGGGGATCAACTGGCCCTCTCCCCCCCCCCCCCCCCCCAATCGCCGGTTATGTAATCCTTCCACTTCCACGCAGTATATTCTTCCGCTAAATCGCGGGCCAGGCCAAAAATTGAAACCGAAATCCACCCCTGTGAACAGGATATCGAATATGGTTAGCAACACCAAGCCCAGCGTACAAATACGTAATTATGATGGATTTCAAGCCCGGAGACAGGTGTATGAATCGAAGGTCGTTGGGTAAGGTGTGCCAATGGCATTATTTTATATGCAGTGATGAATTCAGACACTTTCACCCGGGGTGAACTTGAGTTCATTGGGGGGGGGGGGGGGGGGAGTAATTTTCAAGGAAAAAGATGCTATTTTTTATGGCTTACTTTTGTGCTGCTGACGAACAACAAAATATCAGGATCGTAACTACAATGTAGCAGTAGCGGTTGGCGGTCTCTAGAAGCAGCGGTTGCAACTATTCAGGGAATGGGGGCGGGGGGAGGTTAGTGTTACTTAAATATTTCGAAGATACAGGCAGGATAGTACATTCTTCCCTATTTTTATTTCTGTTTCCTTTACACATGTACTATTTAAATATTATTTGCTATTTAAATCAGTAACAAACAATGACTGCTCTTTCGTTATGCAGTGGTATATTACGCCTACACTCATTGTCCAACTGTTCAGCGATGTTGACATTACCAAGTAAGGTCAATTGTAATACATTTTTTATGTGTACATTTGTAGCCTGGTGTCTTTTAATACGGTCACTCAAATGATTAATATCTTTTATCCTTATCTCAGACCAAGCCCGTTCCCCTCCGAAAAGTAAACAAGGGAAGGAAAAGAAAGCATGCTTTTTATTACAGCCACAAAGCCAGTCTGTATTATTATACAAATCCATTTTAAAAGAGAGTTGAAATTGTCTCTTACCTGATTTAATAATTTGATTGATTCCTAGAACAGGCATAGGGAGCCCAAATCGTTTTATTTCAATCCTTTCTTGCATTGTCCTTCTGTAGAAAGGGATTTCCAGAAGACTGTCAACTGAATTCATGTTTACTTTCACTAACACAACACACACACAAAATAACAATTATGAATTATGACAGTTTTTTCCTAATCACTGGGAACGACCCATTGTGCACACTGCACTGACATATTTTTAGTTTACTTTCACCAACACCACACACACGCAAAATCTCATTATGACAGTTTTTCTTCCCTTATCATTACCAACAACCCATTGCCGTGCACTCTGCATTGACATATTTTTAGCGCGCGTCCACAGTTCACTGATCTTGAAGAACCTACCCGTTTCCTTCAATGACGCTCTTCCTTCTCCTCCTTGACACAATCTAAGTTCGGTTGAGCTCCGCGCAGTCAAGCGGAGAATTTCCTAATTACTTCTGCATGAAAATAAGCTTACGGTTGTTATAGCCCCTGCAACCGCTTGGCGACAATACAAGGAAATAGGAGCGTGTATAGGTATAAATGCTCGTTTCCATGTTAAAGCATAGGAGCTCCCTGCCATATGACCAATGTTATTGGATCGGTTGCTGCGTTCAAGCAACCACACGAAAACATTTTTTTTTTTCGTTTTTGTTTAGTAAATTTTCAAAGATATAACAAGATCGTTTTGTGCTGAGGAGCAAAAGTTCTATTTCTCTCAATTACTACTTTAAATGCTTAAAAAAAAAGTTTCTGAATCTAAAACTAGGCGCGGTTGTACAACCAAGCAACTGGGCCAGAAGCCGCCACTGCAATATAGCTCATTTTTCTCTCATGTTTTCAACCTTGACAACTTTCAAAAGCTTGCAAACTATTTAAAGTCGTAAATAAGGAAGAGAATTGTGTTCTTGAAAAATAATAATGTTACGAACGGCGCTTGCGCTAAACTATCATTTAAATGACTCGATTGGTATAGACTACGTATCGAACAAACACTTCGCTTAAGACTGTGAGTTAACATGCCTCGTCCAGGAGAATGTGAGAGCTGTCTCAAGCTCAGCGTGGTGAAATAGTTGCACGAGGTGCTTTACGTCAAACAACTTTCTAGATTACTAGGGAAGTTGTGTGTGACAGAAAAACTGCAAAGAAGTGGATCGACCGTCGTAAAGAGGAGGATGTTGAATGGGTCAAGTCGCGACCACGGAGCGGAAGACCTCGAGTTACAACTGTTGCTCAAGATGAAGATCTCGTTGATGAGGTTCTTAACGAGCCTATACGACAGAAATCGATTTTATTCGATAAAGCTGTTGAATATGATTGCTCCCATGAAACTATCCGGCAAAGATTAAAGACTGCCGGGATTCACAAAACACGACCTGCCACCAAGACGGTTCAAGAGGAGTTTCATAAGGAAAGATGTTTAGAATGACACAGAAACACATTACGCTTCCGCAAGCTTACTGGGATTTAGCTGTATGGACGGAAGAGAAAGTATTCTTATCCGATCAGCAAGGTAGGGTTATATTATATAGACCACGTGGAACCAGATACGAGCCCCCAGCATATTGTTAAATAGGGTCATTCAGGAAGAGTTTCTGCATACTTCTGGGGATACAGAACAGCAGCAGGTCCACGTGAATTAGTAGCAATGCCAGAGCAGATGAGTAGCGCTGCCTACATAAATGTTTTGTAAAATACAAGGTTATCCTCTTTACATACAAACTTTCCCGAGCAGGAAGGATTTATCTTCATGCACGATAATAGTGCTATTCACACGTCATACGACACTCAAGAGTGGTTACGAGAACATGTAGAACTGATCTGCTTGGACTGGCCAGCTTGATCCCCTGATTTAAACCCAACAGAACATCTATGGGCCTACATATACTACAACCACATGTAATGGAAGTGTGGCATCGTATCAGAGAGAATCCTCGCTAAGGTTCAACGCTGGTTGCAAGACTGCCTAAAAGACTTCGAAGTGCTATCCAAGCTCGGGGTGCCTTTACCAAGTATGTGTTCATTGTTATTATTATTTAATTTAATTTCTATATTTATACATACATAAAAAAATGTTGATGGTTTGAAAATGTATTTTCGTTTTTTTTAAAGTTCTTGAAATAAAAGATTCATTTTTTCTATGAAGCCTAAAACAAAATGTGATGATACTTTTCATAATTTCTAAAACATATTGTGAATTGATTTGTTTGTCAAAACTGTTGAAAATCCAGTATTGTGCGAAGTAGTGTTTTTAGTTATCTTAGTTATTTGATCACCTGCGTGGTAGAAATTAAATCCTATCTGACTTTTTGTGTTATAAAGGACAAGCTGGAAAGTGACAGAGAAATATGGACTAAGAAAGAGTAACCGAAGATAAAATAAATTAATTTGCGTTTGTAACGAACATTTAGAAAATATTTAGCTTGATTGCATTTGAATTTATTTATGACCTTTTGTGCAAATTTGTCTCAGGCAGAACATTGTTTGGTTTAACCACCATAAAACAAGTTTCTCATGAACACGTGCATGTTGTGAGAGACCTCGGAGTAGCCGAGAGGTTAGCGCAGCTACTTTCTGTGCGCGTGGTCACAGGTTCAATTCCCGCCAGAGCCCATTAAACGGAGTGGCTCGGAACCCACTTCACCAAATACTGTAAGGCCAGTTCTTATAAGCTCGCCAGATTGTTTAGGACATTAATAATAATTAATATCAATGATGTTCAGTAATAATTTTGTCCTGACCTAGCACGGAATAAGCAAAAATTGTGGTAATTGTGGGATTCGAAGCCATGCGGACTGCACTGAAAGGTCTTCAATTCCGACGAATTCTTACACAGCTATCATTTTTCTTTGCGCATTCCACAAAACTTGAAAATGCGGAGGTAATTTGATACTGCATAACTTCACTCACTAAGACCTTTCAGAAAATATATAGCAAGATACACTTTTCATGCTATCAATTCACGTGTTCTCCGAGTTCGTATACAAAATGTTAAGTTTCTAAACTGCGAACGTCGTTTAAATTGCCATAGTTGTGTTTCTAATTTATAGAATTTTTCAAGTGCTAGAATTATATAAATTTATATCAGTAATATTTGCATTTTAGCTTCCTAAAACTTCATAACAATCGAGAATGTAAGGCAAAAACTAACGCAACATTTCCACAAGAGATCTTTTTTAAAACAAAGTTGACAATAGGCAACAAATTACACACAAATGTAGAGACAAATCTCCAATGCAATGATCTATATCCTGTGTATCTGTTAGAAGTTATATTTGTGAGTTCCGTTAAAAGTATAATATTAACAAAAAGTCGAGTATTGTAACATTGTTTACTAAATACACCTTTATATACTCTGCTTCTAAAAGAATTATTAATTGCTTTTATCTTTTCCTCTAAATTTACATTGATCTCCTCTTCTTGCCTTAATTCGCCATATATATATATATATATATATATATATACACGTATATATAGACACATAAACTCTGACACACTATGTTGGAGACTTTGCCTCTGCAGGCCAAAGAATGTTTGGTAGTAGTTCCTCCCACCCCAACAGACGGACGTTGTTGGTCAGTTGTCAACCCTCTGAACTGGGGGTGAAAAAACCATTTGTAAAAAAAAGGGAAAGTTCCTCCTTCCCTCTCTGAAAGAGAGAAGTAGTGGTGTGTGTATAATGTGTGAGAAAGACGTAAGAAATCGGTTCTAATACGTACTTGCTACTGTGTGAACTGCTTTTTCATCGCCTTCTATTAATGCAGTATAACATTTTTGCAATAAAATAGTTTTTTTAAGTTTAATTGACGTTGTTAGCGTTAATTATTTATGTGAAAAATGGAAAACCTTCGTTTTGCCCGCATATCTTGATGGTCCTCCGTCGAGCCGGATAAGAAAAAGCTTGTGAAGTGTGAACAATCTGAGAGTCAGACAGCAGTTTCTTCTCTCTGTTTTTTTTTATCATTCTTCTTTGTGTTTTGTGAACATTTTGTGTGTGATAACTAATGAACTATGGATGCCCTGGTGATTAAGAAAAGAACATTAAAAGCAAAAATTACGCGCGAGGAAAAAGTCGTTACCATCTTGCCGGGAACAGATATTAGTGCTGTTATCGTGCATCAGGGAAAAAGTCAGTGAGTTACAGCGGGACTGTGTCCAGTTACTGGACGACATCGCGGCCGTTTCAACGGACGAACAATTTGAAAAGGAAGAGGAGGAATTAGCGCACTTAGATAAGAGACTAGTGCAATTAATGAACTTACAAGTATCCCAATCCTCCTCCCTCTCCACCCCAGAAGTGCAAGTGTGATGTGAAACTTCCTAAGCTACAACTACCCACCTTCAAGGGAAATTTGTATGAGTGGCTTTCCTTTCATGACCTTTTTGTCGCATCCGTTTACAGTAATAATAAATTGTCGGGAGCCCAAAAGCTACAATATCTAAAAACCTCACTCAAAGGGGAACCCGCGCAACTTCTTCAGGCCATGCAAATAACGGACATAAACTACAAAGAGGCCTGGGACATACTGTGTGCTCGTTATCATAATAAGCGAGAAATAGTGAGTGCAATTTTTAAATTATTAATTACATAACCCTTCCTCCAACAAGAATCTGCTACCGGCTTGCGTAAATTAATAGACACGACAACGGAATGCACTAGGTCGCTCCAGGTTTTGGAACAGCCAATCCAACACTGGGATGCGATTTTAGTGTATCACATAGCAGATAAAGTAGACAGTGAAACTCGAAGACAGTGGGAACTGTCGCTAAAATCAACGGAACAGCACATTTCGCGCACCTTGCTGAATTTTTGGACAATAGAGCCCGCGCTCTCGCAGTTTCAACCAGTGCCAAACGGAAACATCCCAACAGCGGTGAATCAGCCAAATTTCGTGACAAGAACAGCACGTCTTCTCACCTTACAGTGTGGCAACGGTCCCAAATTGTATGTGAAATATGCAACGTGAATCACCCCACTTACAAATGCACCGAGTTTATGCAACTTTCAGTGGCGGACCGTGCTGCCTTAGTCAAAGAGAAATCTCTGTGTTTCAATTGCTTGCGCAAATCTTGTCGCAAGGACATGTGTTCCTCATCTAATTGCCGGGAGTGCAATGAAAAACATCACACGTCAATATATTTTGAGCGAGTTGAATCAGGACTTAACCCTTCAGCGCCGGCATATGAACAAAGTAGTGCCTCAAATGTTAGCTCGGAAACTAGTGTTCCTCCAGTTTTGTTGTGTACTGCTATTATAAAGGTGAAAGGGAGAAACGGAATATACTATCCATTTCGATCATTGCTGGATTGCGCGTCAGAATCAACCTTCGTAAGTGAAAATTGTATCCAAAAGCTTGGGTTACGAAAACTGAGATCTTGCGTAGTAATTTCCGGAATAACGGGTGACGGCGCAGGTACTGCAAGTGCAATGGTGGACCTACAGTTTCAGCCTCTGGGTGATCCGAATGAAGTCTTTGAGACCCGAGACATTGTAGTGCCGAAAGTGACATGTGACCTCCCGAAACGATCATGCCCAAATGCCGCGTATTGGGAACATTTAAAGGGGATTAAGCTAGCGGACCCCACTTTCAATGTGTTAGGTCCCATTGATATACTTTTAGGTGCCGACGTATTTCAATTGCTTATGCGCAGCGGACAACGTGTAGGACCACCAGGAACACCCACCGCTTTAGAGACGGTTCTAGGCTGTGTATTGTCTGGTACCGTAGCCCCCACAAGTGGCAACGTAACCGTGGCGTCATTTCGCGTCTCGTGTGAAGTGGACGAAACTCTTCGTAAATTCTGGGAACTAGAGGAGCTTCCTACCAAGACATTCCTATCAAATGAAGAGAAACAGTGCGACAGCATTTTGCAGCTACTCACAGCCGGGACTTACAGGGAAGTTATGTGGTCAGCCTACCCTTCATGGATAACGCCGCAGCATTGGGTAATTAGCGCGATATTGCTATTAAAAGGCTGTTAACTACCGAACGTAAGCTAGCGAAACATCCTCAATTACAGCAACAATACAGTGAATTTATGGAAGAATACCTGAGGCTGGGACACATGGAAGTCGTCCCTCCTAGTGAAAATATTTGGTTCCCGAAAAGAGTTGTTACTTGCCGCATCACGCTGTCCTGAAACCGTCAAGTTCAACTACTAAAGTTCGAGTGGTATCTGATGGGAGCGCTAAAACAACCTCTGGTGTGTCCCTAAATGACAAATTGTTGGTCGGGGCCAAGCTATAAGATGATATTTTCCTGCTCCTAGTACAATTTCGCGGTCATTGTATTCCATTGTTCGCGGGCATCGCGAAAATGTACCAGGCCGTGCTGGTGCATCACGAGGACGTGGACTATCAAAGAATAGTGTGGAGAGACTCCCCAGTTGCCCCTATACGAGATTATCGGTTGCTGACGGTGAAATATGGAACTTCCTCAGCCAGTTTTTTGGCCACAAGGTGTTTGCAACAGCTGGTCGTAAACGAAGATGTGCACTACGTGAACGATTATCTAGGCGGTTGTGAAAGTGTTGCCGAAGTTATAGAGCTCCTAAGAGCAGTTAATCCAACTTTTACGAAAGGGTGGATTCCAACTACGGAAGTGGCTTTCCAGTAAACCTGAGGTGCTCCAAGCAGTTCCTCCCCACATGAGAGAGATTGATGTGCCATTCCAATTCGACATGGATAGCACGATCAAAACTCTTGGTGTGCAGTGGTCCCCATCCAGTGACGAGTTTGGTATCCCCTCCTCCCCAAAGTGTACTGTGGATTAAACGGATGGTGGTGTCAGAAATCGCTAAGATTTTTGACCCTCTTGGCCTTCTCTCCCCTGTCACCATCAAGGCCAAGTAGTTGCAACAATCACTGTGAAAAGTGAAATTAGGTTGGGATGACAACCTTCCTATTGAAGTGAGTGATCAGTGGCAAGCTTATTGCGATCAATTGCACTTGTTGCAGGAAGTGAAGGTGGAAAGGTGCATCGTTAGCCCAATACCCTAAAGTGCCAGTTAATCGGCTTTGCTAATTCCAGTCAGCGGGCTTACGCTGCTCTAGTCTATGTGCGTGCCGAGCTTGCAGATGGAAGTGTAGAGGTGAGGCTTGTTGCCGCGAAAACAAAAGTAGCACCAATCAAAACAGTGTATCTTACCCGTCTCGAATTATGTACTGCAGTACTCTTGTCCAAACTGCTTAGTACTATATCGCAGACAATCCTGTTTGAGATACGAGAAATAAGAGCTTACCCAGATTCCACCATTGTATTAGCATGGTTATCCTCATCCCCGGACAGGTGGAAGACATTCGTGGGAAACCGTGTAGCTGAAATTCAAGAAAAACTCTCTTCGGCATAGTGGTCGCATGTGGTTAGTGCCCTCAATCCTGATGATTACGCCACAAAAAATGCTAACCCCAGCGATCTCATTTCTCATTCCTTGTGGTGGACTGGTCCTAGCTGGCTGGCTTTACAATGAAATAGTACTGGAGTCGGCACATCCCATTCATGACCCGAATGCCTCAGCAAAAGAAAAGAAAACTTGAGTCGTTACTATGCATGGGGAAACAAATCTTCTCTCCCTCCTCA
This sequence comes from Lepisma saccharinum, assembly GCA_022664845.1. Taxonomy (NCBI): domain Eukaryota; kingdom Metazoa; phylum Arthropoda; class Insecta; order Zygentoma; family Lepismatidae; genus Lepisma; species Lepisma saccharinum. The sequence goes on along the minus strand of JAGDQP010030978.1, from coordinate 2,546 downwards.
ACAATGGCGATTAGGACGTATCACCAATGTTCATCCCGGAAGTAATGGTGCAATACGAGCCGTCACCGTCAAAACCACTGACGGTGAATGTAAACGTCCCATTGTCAAAGTATGCCTGTTACCCTTTGAGGAAAAAGTGATGTGCTGTCCGAATGGCAACACTGTAATACGTGTTATATTGAATGGAGCATTATAAGATCACTTTCATTGTTGTATATAAAATTATCTTTTTGTGTTGAACATAACCGCATTTCTGTTTGAATTTTTTCTTCTCGTGTTTGAAAGTGATCAATTTCAAAGACACTCTCCTTTTTGTGCTGAATAATAATACTGTATTGCTGTTTTATCTTGTGTTGAAATTTGAGCCATTTCAAATATCGGTTTAGTTTTGTGCTTGTGTGTGTGTTGAAATGTGGCCCATTTCAAAGATCGATTCAGTTATTGTATATAACTTCCATTTCTTGTGTTTAAATAATATTGCTGTTTATTCTTGTGTTGAAATGTGGGCCATTTCAAGGTGGGGAGTATGTTGGAGACTTTGCCTCTGCAGGCCAAAGAATGTTTGGTAGTAGTTCCTCCCAACCCAACAGACGGATGTTGTTGGTCAGTTGTCAACTCTCTGAACTGGGGGTGAAAAAAAACATTTGTAAAAAAAAAGGGAAAGTTCCTCCTTCCCTCTCTGAAAGAGAGAAGTAGTGGTGTGTGTATACATGTGTGAGAAAGACGTAAGAAATCGGTTTTAATATGTACTTGCTACTGTGTGAACTACGTTTTCATCGCCTTCTATTAATGCAGTATATTTTTGCAATAAAATAGTTCTTTAAGTTTAATTGACGTTGTTAGCGTTAATTATTTATGTGCAAAACGGAAAACCTTCATTTGCCCCGCACACATTATATGAGACATCCCTCAATCCTACGTAAATACGCCATTTATAATTTTCTCTGATCTGCATACCAAACAACATAACCTACTACTGAAACGACGAAAACGGTTGGTGTGTGCCCGGTAGTGCGTTAGGGTGTGATCACGATTGGTGCGATGTGGCTATCTAGGTCCTAGAATACAGGAAATCTTGAACTAGATTGTTTCTAGCACTGTTTGGTTCATCTTAACAGTCTCTTTCTGCCTGCCATCATTTTAACACTGATTTCCCATAAGGAAAATATCACTTTCACATTTTTCGCTACGGAGAACGACAAAACGTTTGTCGAATATTGATGTACTTAGCCTTATTCAATTTGCACGTATCTCCCTTATGTGCTTCCAAAATTAATATACTCTATTCAATCCATTACTGGATGAGGCCTCTCCCCGGAGGGAGGAGATTGGTCTACAGCTCCCACGTTGACCAGACGGGTTGGGAGAGGAGAGCCTAAGCTCTCACTGTAATCGCCACTATCTTATATTCATAGCAGCTCCCAAATTGCATAACGATGCTTGGTGGAAAAAATCCTTGGCAGCGCCGGGAATCGAAACCGGGGGTGTGTATATATATATATATATATATATATAGGGTGGGTGTAGGTGGGTTTGAAAATCGAAAAATGGGAGAAAAAATTAAGTATACGCATACTTGCCTTTTAAAACTGCATTAAAGTGTGACAAATACGGTAATTTTTACACAAGGTCTAGGCAGTGTCACAAGCCGCACACTTTTAGACAGAAGTTAAATAAAAAGAAGCTCGGTGCTTTTTCAAGGAAATAGTTATTTACATTTAATCACTATCGTTGTTAA
>JAGDQP010030977.1:0-22227 GCA_022664845.1 Lepisma saccharinum | reverse complement strand
TTTTTAATTCTTTGCATCGAACTATTATAGAATATATACTATACAACCAGGTTTATCTATCAATTTCGACTTAAGCAACAAAAAGGAGAAACTACAACCTCTTATGATAACATACGGTGTACCTACGAAAATGCAGGAAAAAAGATATAATAGAGGAACTTATTGATAGGAATATACCAGAGGCAACCGATGTATAATGAAGACTAATAAAGTCCAAATTCAGAACAGGGCCAAGGAATCAAGATATCATCTGGCAGTAGAAGTGCCGAGGACAATCAGATATTTCTTTTATATAAGGCCCAGAATATACATAGCGTACGAGGATCCTCAAGGACTATTTGGCAGTAACTACGTGCTTAACATTATGAGCCATTGCAAAACACTGTCTCTATGAAGCAAGATGCGGAAGTTGCGGAGAGAATGACCACCAAAGAAAAGATTGCAAAAATAAAAAAAAAAGACACGCGTACCTTGCTTTACAAGGGAACGAACATGTGGGAGTAAAAAGCCAAGGGAGTTTCTTCCATGCAAATTAAACTAAGGTAAATTAAACTAAGTTGTACAAATCATTATCATTGATTTTATTTGAAAATTAATTAATGCTTTATTCAACAAATTCTGGATTGGACTTGTAATAAAGTATGAGTAATAAACATCTTGTTTCCTTGCATTGCTCCGTTGTATTCGTTAAGAAAGATAATCTATTACATTTAAAGAGTGATAATAGTTGTGCAAGAAGGAAGCTGACAGTTTCTAAATTATTTTAACTTGATAGAACCTACGAGAGCTGATCGCTGATAGAGCGGCCTGCTATAAAGACAGAATGGTACTACTGAAAGCACCCAATCGCTGGCACACATTTTAAAGATGCTGCTAAGCTACACTCCCACGTTGCCAAGTTTCTTCTTAGGTTTATCACCTAGTAGGCCGTTCATTTTTTCTACAAATTAATCTTGAAAAACCTTTCAAAATAGTTGTCACGAAATAGTTACGTACATCCTTTTCCTCGCTTGAGACAACAGGCCCTGAGGTTATTCCACCCGCAGCAGCCACCAACAAAATAACGTGGCAGCAACGCTGATTTTTCTCTCTCGCACAACAAAAAGTCAAGCGATCAACTCCCGCGGGCTGCAACTTAAACAGAATAGAAAGCAGCACGTGCTAGTTCCTACTCAAGAAGGCAAAAGTACATAAGTGTACAAGGTACACAACATCTTACCTTAAGGCTTCCTTATTCTTAGAACAGTTATTTATTCAAGGTTATCCTTATTACAAACACCACTAATTTGAATACATTTGATAGTTATTATCAATAAATTTTCTTGCAGTCGAGACAATTCCTGTTATAAATTAAGGGTATGATGGTACAGCCTTTATTTTGACGAAGTTCTTTGCTGTATATGATGATAGACGCTGTGCTTAAAACATTAAGTTGTGGAAAGTCTTCAGAAAGATAGTTCACAACAACTGCTTTTAGTATACTCACGCGTGTTGAAGGCCACTGTAGATATATGGTAGGCGCCCACGCAGGTGACTTGTTTTTGTGTGGTTCCCTATTATTATTTTCTTCTTTTTTCTTTATGTAGAAAATAAATATATGAGGACAATGCTTCCCTTTGTATGATAATACACACCCTTCTTTCGCCTAGTTATTAGATACTGTAATTGAACTCTTATCTCATGAGATATGTTATTAATTGGGTACTTTTAACGAGTTTAAGAAACACTCGTTATATGAGACAAACGATAGATAATTACAACGAAGTCCTTCATTTCGGTACTAATCATGTGAAGTCATGTACACGAAATATTGACTTTCATTTCTCCTTATTACAGCTTTCTGTTGTTCGTGTGTGTGTTCTTGAGTATATACGAATATGTATTTGTTTCTCTTTTTATTAGTAATAAATCTCAAGGCGGCAGTTTATACTAAACTAGTTATACTTTCTGCAAAGAATTCAATCCTGTATTCTCGTTTGCTTTGGGATAAGATTTGTCTTCCTGGAGAGTGTGGCAAGGTTTCATCCGTTTTCCTTATCTCCTTTTCTAGCCCCCCCCCCTTCTCAACTATATATTCGATTTCGTTATCCATTAGTACAATCTCTATAACCCCCAATCTTCAAACTAGTTTATATTTTACGTATTTGTTCTTCATTCCTTACTTCTGTCTTCCGCGTATTTTCAGTAAATATCTTTTGTCTTCAGCAGAGGTGTTTATACTGATATTTCCTCAATTTTCAATTCTATTTGATCATTGTTGTTCCTCCTATATATCGATATTTAGAATATATTCTGTTATATATGAGTTAAACTTTATTATCCTTATATTACTATACTTCACAAGAAGAATATAATCCATCTTTTCTTTTTCAAATATTTGTTTGTTCGTCCACAGAAAAAGTCTTTGCGAAAGCGTGTTTTGGCCATTTATATTCGAGCCATATTTTTTATTTTTTTATCAATGAAAACATGAATTTGGTAATAGATTTATTTCCTTTGAAAATCTTGAAATTCGTTATACTTTTTCCGAATATAATGCATTTAAGCATGTAATCGTGCTCTGTGCGATATAGTAGTAAAACATTCAATTCTTCATTCTCTTTAAGACGAGTTCAACCTATGAGATCCTTCTACAGCCCAGTTAAATCCTATAATTTTGGTATGCAGTAATAGTTGAAAAGACTACATCATAATTCTCAATATTTACGTGTTTCCCTTATTTCATTAAAACAAACATAATTAAGGGAAATGGCCGGTTGAAGCAAATATTCTAGGAACTCCCCATTTACATACAAATATAGAAGATATTTGTTGCGATTCACAACAACAGTTTGCTGAATCTCCGTCGATTAGATGATTACGTAATTATGAAGGCGTAACTGTTTATATTTTTCCAATAGCTGAAGTTGAAGTGATCAAATGGTGACTAACTATTGGAATGTATTACGACTGACAAGAAATAAACTTTACTCTGAAAGTTCGTGATTAAAACAAAACTAACTTCGGAATAGGGTTTTATTGTGCTCCGCTTTACAATCCAATAGCCTAGACTTGTAAAATAGTTGGTTGACCAACAATTCTTGACTCATCAATATTCAATGTTTTATCTGCATATTGTATCTCAAATATTAAATCCACTGGAATTCAAAGTCTAAGTGCTACCAACTTTGACAACAGCCTCGTTATAATTTATATAGACAGATTGAGAGAAATATATAGCAAACATTCTTCTTTCAGTGATCCAAAGAAGTAATTAAATCAAAGTAAAAGGTGTTAGTGAATTCGGGAGTGAAATCAAGGCAGTTCATAATAAATATATATATATATATATATATATATATATATATATATATATATATGTTTAATACATATATATATGTTTAATACATATTCAGTATTTCCAAAATCAATTAAATCTGAAGAACATTTAAATTATGCTAGTGGTTGATTAAAATGATAACCATATTTGTTTTTAACAATGATGGAATATTGAATTTAATTTGGAGAGATGTACACAACTAAAGAACGTTAATATGAAACATCCCTTCGCTTTCTTTCAAAGTCTTTATCAAATAATCTTAAAAATAACTTAACTGTCTGACCTATGTTTTGTACTGATTGAATACTTTGACCAGGCTTTGACCCCTAGTAGAAAATACAGAACACATGAAATTATTTATGAAATTAAAATCTGGGACACGTCCAGATTAATTAAATTAAACAAATTTTAGCCTATAAATTGAAATTTATCTGGTTTTTGCCGCTTAATTTTTTAAAAATAATAATCCTTAGGACGACGAAAGGAATACAGTTCTGTGCATTTCAATATGTATAGTGTTTGAGGCTGCGCCAGTGAGTTTAAATAATTCCCGAAACGAAATGTATTCAATTGAATAGCTCACGTTTCTTAAGGGTTAACCACAGTTCCTTCCATATTGATACAATGATTTTGTAACCCAAAATTGACCTGCAAATTTGTTTTAGAAAAGATTTTAGCTTTTTATTTAATTTACTCCTAGAAACGTTTAGATTTGATCAGTATAAGTTAAGAGTTTCTTTCAATCAAACGGTACTCGTTGTAAAACATACCACCTAAAGATGAGAAATTATTAATCTTTTAATTTACAGTTCACACAAATCTGTAGTGCTTGACCAAATGAAGTTTCAGTTACTCTCTTTGATGTGTCTGCTAATGTAGATTTATGATGTTTAAATCTTATTGGAATTGTACATTATCTAATTGTGAAAGGCGGACGAGTAACTAAAATAAAATTAATGCTTACAGCGGGTGATGAAACTTTATCTTCTCGAATAAAAAACAATAATTGAATTTCATTTAAGACCTTTAGGCAACTCCTCACTCAGGTTAAACATATTAATTGTACACCAGGAAACACTGATACATAAACATATACATACATAATTATTTAATACATGAAATAGTTAAAACCTTAGAATGATATTGAATGTACTGTAGTCCTTCTATCCACTTACAGCAGATTTCGACTGGCATGATACAGAATAATTTCATTAACATTACATCTGTTCTTCCCTGCACCAATACATCCTTCACTTTCTTATGCTAATGATATAAAGTATCTCTTTACGTAGAAAAAATCCAATACGTGTTCTATACCAGTGTCAATGCGAAAAATTTGTACATAAGATTCGCAATAAAATTGTCATTTTTTGATTACTCTTCACCATCATAGAGATACATAAGAATGACCAGTACAAATGCTTGAAAAGTATTGTTTTAGAACGGTAGCACTGACAACGCAGAGTAAGTCATCCCATATCAAGACAGGTACACATTTGCCTAATAGTGTGGAGAAGGAGAAAACAGAGTTCAACAGATCAGCTTCCTCATTGTAACTTTTAGCTGATCATCGTAAGAAATCATTCTATAATGTTGATCACACAAACTTCCGCCAATCGTATTCTGTCTTCACTTAATAAACTTTTGTATATTCGTCCCGACCTTCATGTATTTGATAGGCCAACAATGCCTTATGAGTCGGGATGTCGATCGGTAGCCCCATCAAGTCTGTCTTAACCTCAGGTATTTAAGCTCGCCGTTTATTGGGGGGCAAGACGAACTACAGCGACAAACCTTTCATCTCACATCATCTGTAACATCTGTACTGTTTTCTCTTTCTTTTGTGTTTTAACATTGGAAGTTCATTGAAGACAGTCTTCAAATGCAGAAGTCTCTTGATCAATGGTGCTTACGTAGTTGCACTTCTGCAGGGACACACAATAAAGTGTCATCCACAGTGAGTCTAAAAGATTTTACTTATCAAGAAACAAGGTATCCACATGTTACACATTGGATTTTATTTTATGACCTTTAGATTTATACACTAGTATTACAGCATATTATTCTCCACGTCACCATACGTTACAGAGCGGGACCATTTCTAGGAATTATGGTAAACAACTGGTGAAGTATTTCAACTCTATGCATGTTGGAGTGTGTGCAGTAGAACAGAGTTTTTTACAGTTGGTGATTCGCAAGTCATTAGAGAACCTCGAAAGAAATTTAGAATATCTTTGGCAGCTATTTACATAGAAGTCACAGCTTGCACTCGTAATTGACATAAAATGTTTCTAATAAGTCCTTTGATAATACAGCGATGAGAGTGTAATATTAAATCATCCATCTGCGGAGCCGAGTAGGAATTACCTGAAACTAATTAGATCATTTTTTATTTACAGCAGTTTAGAGAAATTCCAAACAACTCTACTGAATTCATGGAAATTCTAGTTCGTAATATTTAAGCCGAAAGCAGGAAAATTTGGCATCCGAAGAAGTGTGACTGAAATAAGCTAAGTTCACTTGTTCTTAAAAATAATTTGCATAATATGACTGTGTCAAAAGAAACAATTCATTTCTATTTGGTAGACACTTAGATTGGGAAGGTTCCAATTTAATTCTTTAAAAGTGTTATATATGAGGATTTGTACAGCTCAATCGATTAAGCTAGGGTTACTAAACAAATAGCAGATCTTCAGGTATCAAAAGACCATAGAGATAATAAATTCAGATAAAAACAGAGAATTATAGGGCCTTTGACTTACATTTGAAGAAACAAAAACGTGTACAATTGCGTGCCAGTTAACATCCACTAAAATATAATATTAATTTTCTAATGAAATTAGATTCTTCTTTTCCTACGTAAAATTTAGATAGAAACAAATATAATAAATTGTAAAAAGTAGCATTTAAGATAAATAAAAATTAATCAAAGAATCTTTTACAAAAAATACGGATAGGTCTTCTTATAGAGTGTGAGTAGTCTACATTGTAATAATCATTACTGACTAAAATTGTCTGTAATGTACTTCGTTATGTAGGCTAATCATTTCTTGTAATATTTCCGTTCAATTTCAGAAATCTGTCTGATTATTTAAAGTCTAGTGCAGAATGTAGACCATATGTCATATGCTGTTTTCGATATACATTATACATTAATAAAATAATTTTGTATTTAATAAAATCTATCAAGATATATATAGTTCATGTTCTTAAATTTTAACTTAAGAAGAGTGAGAAATTATATCATAAACAAGAACTATTTTTAAGATCCAATTTTGGGCTTTAACGAACCATCTACTTTATTCACCTAAGTTGCTGAGTTTCTTTTTTTTAATTTGTGTACATTTAAAAAAAATGAAAATACATGTAAATGTAAATTATATTCGAATATGGTGCATACTAGGAGTGTTACTATATAATTATTTGTCATTATTATGTTTGTTGTTTGTATTTAGCTCTGAAACACGGAACCGAAACGTTGTTTATTCCGTCTCGATACAACTATTTCAATCTTAGGCATTCATATTTATTGTTAGTCAAGATGGCGGCCTAAAGGCACCGGACGTCATGTAATATAGCTATTCTGCATTTCGTTTTACTTTTCCGGTGCCATAAGCGTGTGGCTAATAACAAAGTGGCAACAAAGACCAGACCAGAATTATTGCTGCGCCTGATAATATGGTATTTATACATGAACTCCAAGGTATACTTCCTCCAAATCAATCGCATTTTGAAGGTCAATATGTAATATTAATGGCACGAAGCAGCAAATATGGGTAAACAATCAGCAAATATGGGACAGGGAATTGAGCTGGATTATCCATGATCTTGAACGATTAGCCTGAATTAGTTCATTGACTACACCCAAATATAAATGCAATGCGTACAATGGACATGTTCCAGGCTACATCGATAATCAGGTGTTTGTCAGAACATAATTAATAAAATATCTCTACCGAAGCACTACGTTTTGTACACAACAATTCGGACGCTCGTTTCACAAGCCAAAGTTGATCCTTTAAACACGCGTGGCAAATTCTGTGCTAGACGAAGTAGATGACTTTGATTGTTTGAGTTTCCAAACCCAGATGCACTCCATTTCGAAATTTAAATATATAACAATGATATAAAAATTATTGATAACACAACATTTGTGGGGGTATGGTTTGATTCCGAATTGACATTGATAAAACGTCTCTATGGAATAATGATGTCTGTATCTCAAACAACATCGTGTAAACCAATTTCTGAAAAGATGAATATATTACCTTTACCTTGTATCCATATATTACAATCGTAATTTACATACAGGAAAGCAAAAAGTATTTTTTTAAAATCTATTAAATTCATTCTTATGAAGCAGGTCACCTAGTAAATTTCATATTAGTAGTGTAAGACTAACAGGTACTCAAAAATCCATAAAATATACAGGACTTAAATTATACAACAAATTGTTAGCAAACTTTAAAAGTTAATCATTGAAAATTTTTTAAATTGAAGTATAAAAGTTGTTACAGAGTCATATTTTCTATGATGTCAGTGAGTACGAAAACACGACTCTATGTTAACATGTCAACCTTCTTAAATGTATTCCGAACATTATTCTACGTTGTCTAGTAATTTACATAATCTTGCGTCATGTATTGTATGCTAAAATTTATGGTTTCCAGATGATATATTATGTGTTCTATATAATCTATTATTGTATATATTTTCTGGTATAAGGTAATCGTCTAATTTTAAGAATATTGTGTTTTATATAATCTCTAGTTTGTATCTCATGTTTATATATTGCTTCATCAAATGTTTTATATTGTTATATATATAAAGGGAACCAAGAAAGTTGTCGCTTTTCGTGGAGGTCTGTTTTCAATTGGCCCTCACACCGTGAGTTAAATGCGAATGGAGGTCAGGCGAAGGTCAGTTGTTGGTGTGGGTATATCCAAGATACTACCTGGTTGTGGCAGTTCAGTTACATCGTGAACGTGCGGAAGGACAGAGTGAACATGGGACCTCCACAGAGCGTCATAAGGGTGTGTATTCTGTACTAGTTCAAACTGGGGTCAAACGCAGCTGCAGCGGGGTGGAAGATATGAAAGGCCTTTAGTGAGGGTGTCGTGACTACTCGGACAGTACAGCGGTGGTTTACCGAGTTTAAGGATGGTGAAGAAACACTCGAAGACGCACCACGTGCAGGAAGACCAACACAGGTACCAAATGAAGATCTTCAGGCAGCAGCCGCTAGACATGTGAGGAACTTCGACTACAATTCAGTGTGAGTGGAGAAACCATTCGGCAGCACCTCCATCAACTTGGGAAGCACTACAAGTTCGGTCGATGGGTCCCACATGATTTGACTCCGGTCCAGAAGGTAACGCGAGCAGGCACCTGTGTTTCTTTGCTCTCTCGTCTGAGGAAGGAGCCATTTCTGGACAGGGTGTTGACATGTGATGGGAAGTGGGTCCTGTACGAAGCTCCACGGCGCCGTCATCATTGGTTAGCATCCCATGAACCGGTTCCAAAATAGCCGAAACCAGCACTGTCCTCCTGTGTGTTTGGTGGACTGCTCGCGGCATCGTGCATCGGGAACTGCTACCAGCTGGTCAGAGCATGAATGCAACTGTGTACTGTCAGCAGTTGAGCCGTGCTCAAGAAAAACTCAAAACTCTGGAGCCGGCACTTCTCAATCGCAAAGAGGTCCTCCTGTTACCGGACAAAGCCAAGCCTCACGTGGCTAGGATAACCCGGGACACCATTCTACACCTTGGATGGGAAACACTATTGCATCCGCCATACTCCCCGGGTATTGCACCGTCTGATTTTTACCTGTTCCATTCCTTGGACAATCACCTTAGAGAACACCAGTTCAAATTCCTAGTAGAGGTGCAAAATGCACTTGATACCTTCTTCGCTTCACGGCCCACCAAGTTCTACCGTGATGGAATCCATGGCCTTCCAGAACGTTGGCAGAGGGTCGATGAAGTTGATGGGGACTATTTTTGATCTTCAAGGTACGTCTTAGGTGACATATCGATGTTCGAAGATGGTGGGTAAAAAAGTGACAGAACTTTCTTGCTTACGTTTATATATATATTCAAATATATGACTTTGAGAAATCCAATGTACAGTAAACCCGTACTTAAATGGATGACTAATAAATAGAAAGAGAAATAGTTCTCTTATAAATCAGCACGTAAACATCATTCTGATTGATGAATATACTTGTCATCGAAAGTGTAACCTAGTTAATTGAAATATTTTGCTTTTTCAGCTGATTAATGCCACTGAAGATAACAAACACACTTTACAAAAAAAAAATACATACAGAAAAAAGTGTCGAATAGAACTTTCGTCGCGGTTTTAGACAAATTGTGATGAACACACAATACTGACAGCATCGTCACCTGAAGAAAAGAAAACCTCAAGGTGAACCCAATGCTCAACCGCTTGACAGCATCTGCCATCTATTATTAATAAAGACAACTATCTGAGCAATTTGTTCTCCTTCTTCCTATTTACTATGAAGAAAAAAATTTCTGCATAACTCAAACATGTTATTATACTATTCGACTGTTTAGCAAAGCATATAGTGATAGTAACTAATTTCCCGTGTAATTTTCATACGCAGGACATAGTGATCCTGTGAAGATATATGGAAAATGTTTCAATATTATAAATACACATAAAAGAATAATTTGTATTATTTGTTTTCATTAAAGACATGATAGATCAGAAGACATTTTTTTCTCGCTTTAATTACAAGGATAGTAGTTATCCATAAATTAATCTTCGGTTACAAGTAAGAAAGACAAAAGTGGAAGTCTGTAGATTCCTCAGGAAAACTAACTCCCGCCTGTAAGAGTTTGGAGAAGTGTTTTAAGAATTATTAATATTACAAATCGAGAAAAGCTCAAAATAAATTTATTCTGCTAAAAGCATGTTGAAAAACTATGTGGATCTCAAAAATTAAACGAGAAGTAGAAAAACACGTATTAAATCCAATTTAAGATCAACTATTAACTTGGTTACTAATTCAAGTGAACCTTATTATAACTTGCAGCAGTGTGGTATACAGAATCAACATTCTTGGTACCAAGCTTTCATGCTACAAACCCAATAACACTATTTTGCTTCTACGTTTTTAAGTGGAGAACATTTGAAACGTCATTACATCTAAAAATATGTTCTGTTTTTTTCAAACGAATGTGTAGCTCACAAAGCTCTTGTTAGTTAGATTCAGCACCATACTAGCCCATCCATGGATTTCACCACACAACTAATTAGAAGAAAAATTGAAATGAAGAAATACAAACAATGATGCTCGTGAATGTAAGTTTCTGTTGCTTCAAAAATATGCAGAGAGCAGAGCACACATATTGATATGTTGATAATCAGTACCTAAGAACTATTGTGATTTGCACACTAGGGTGGATAAGAATATCAAAACAATTTTTGAAATCGCTATGTGGATGGGGTGGAAGTTTTACCAAACGACTTCAATATTTCGTGCAAAAATATTCATTTCGATCGGTCGACATCTCAAGCTGCCGCCAGAACTATGAAATTGTGAAAATCGACCTAAAAATTCCCTTTTGGGGAAAAATATTAAAAATTCTGATTTTAAAAAAACAACATTTATTTCGCTTAGGAATGGTAGAAATTGACCTTGGAATACATACACTATGAAATTATGAGCATGGGAAATCTTTTTGTCGACACCATGTATTGTGAAAAATGGTAAAATTTCACTAAAATTCACACCTTTTTACAAATCGGTGTATTTGTGTGATTTTCCGCCACAAAACTCCACTCCCCTTTGACCACCTATTTGGACTTATTTGCTGCCTTTGCATTGGCTCTTCATCCTCCTTTGTCAGTAGTTTCTGATTAACAATTTGTGCTGATCGACGTATCGCGCGTGGTAGTTTTTGTCGGTGAATTTGTTGTCTGGTAAGGATTTCTGTGTTTTCTTATTAAAACAGTTTATTGTACGTTTTGTCACGTGAAAGTGTTAGTGTCAGTGACAATACAATAATATGCATTGCACCTTAATTGCGAGTGTTTGTTTGTTGTGGTGTGGAACAGGTGATCAGAATACGTGAACTCTGTGCTTTGAGTTTATTTTACTGATTCTGTGTATGCTAGTTTGTAGTGACTGTCTTGGGGCCTCGTGATTTCTTTGTTGGGAATCGATGACTTTATATAAGGTGCTGCAATCAGATATATCGCACAATAATATTGCATGCCCACAACAACTTCTTTGTGATGCATCATCACCGTTATGTTTGCCAATTGCAGCTGAAGTTTCAAGGCACTACTTATGGGAAAGAGAAGAAGCTATGAAGATTTCTAGCAACCGTTGATAACCTTCTGCTAAAGAACTGTCGAAGAATACGTGCATCGCACAACGGGTAATAGAAATTTGGCGTGTTGCTTCAATCTCCGGCGATTGGATTATTGCTGAATCAGCGAAAATTGAAAAGTGTTTGAAGTATCATGAAAACCTCCGTCAACTTCAGGAATTTTATAGTATATGTTTAGTTCCTACCATTTCTATGCGAAATTAATGTTTCTAAAAAATTCAAAATTTTTATTAACTTTTTCGACAAAAGGGGAAATTTTAAGTCGATTATCACAATTGCAGGGGCTGGCGGTAGCTTGGGATGTGGACCGATCGACCTGAAATTTTTGCACATACTATTGAAGCCATTTCGCCAAAGGTCCACTCTATCCACATAGCGAATTTTAAAGAAAAGTGTTTTTTTCATTCCACCCTATTGCACACTTTTGCTCGGTTCGCAGATATCACACGTTCGTGAAATCTGTAACTGTATCTATTTATACAATAAAAATTCAAAAACCTTAATCATAGTCTTACTAAAATTGTACTAACCTATGTTCGATGATTTCCCCCTTAATCTTAAATTAACCCCTGTTGAAAGACTACCATAAATATCTGGGCTCCGATAAATGAATATTTTGTCTTGAAGTTCTCGAAGAAGGACTTCTTCATAATAGAATAACTGGCTCCCGTATCCCGTAATACGGCAGTTGGTAACTCGCCGACATCGATTAGTATAACAGGTAATTTCTTTATCGTTCCGTGAACATTAGCACATTTTAGACTGACAATATGCCATCTTTGGTCCTATTTTTTTAATCTTTCTGATTGGATGCATTCACTGGTCCTCACTAACTGCATTATTTACTTCCGTGAGCTGGACTAAATTTCCTTCACCGCCGGTTTCAGATTTTCAGTTGTCTGGTAAGACTTTTGTTGATGTATTACTTCTTGTGCTGTTTTGGATAATTTTGATATAGTTAAATCTTTTTGTTCAATGCAGAAACATACAGATTCTTTATTGGTATTTCTTCTGGTTAGATTCTGGTTCCAATTGGTCTTCAGGATATTATTACATCCATAGAACTTCTGGTTACTGTTAGTATATAATTTACTTCATTTTACGACAATCGTTGCTGTCGGCTTTTTATTGGTGTTCATTATTGCTTTGTTTATTCGCATTGCTTTCCTGCATGAAACCGTTATTCTACCTCGTTCGAAGCCCATCTTGTTTCCTAATGAACTCCAATAAACCTTTCACCCAATGTTGATTGGTAAGTGATAATATTTATTGCAGATCATATCGGAGCATATTTATTGTGTCTCGGAAAAGTTCTTGGTCTGTGATATACAGGCAAATGCTTGTCAGCTTGGGGATGAAGTGCGCTATCTCTAGTTACAAGTTTTTCATATTCGGCAAACTAAGTCGCCGGTGTATCACCGACTTCTTGTTGCTTTCTACACTCTCATTGCTAACATATTTCTTCTTGAAGTTGTCTCAAAATCACGATACTTGGTCCTTTGTCAAATGGAACTATCCTTCAGCGCTGCTAAACATTGGTGTCCATAGGATCCAGATGTTCCTCCTATCCTACACGTATTATTAAAATAGTGAGTCACTTCTTCGACCTAATTCATAGAATCTGTTGGTGAACGTTATATCTCCACTTTGGTACCTGGTTAAAGACCTCAATCCTGGCATCTCGCTACTTCCTCACTTCCGAACATGTTTATCAAATTTTGAACAAAGTCTGTCTTACGTCCTGTACTCGGAAATGCTATGACACTGTTCGTTTCTGGTTCACCATGACAATCCGGATCGTGGTGAGTCTTAGGAGGAGTCTCTGAGTCTCTTTCGATAGTAGTTGTCTGCTTCGGTACTTCTTTGGTTAATATTTTGTTGCAGTATTCCTTCAGGTGTTGTTGTAGGACTTCGGGTTGTTTCTGTTCAATTTTCCCTTTCAACTTGCCTTGGTCTCGTTTAATGAGCTCCTTTTTTATCGACGTAGAATTTAACAGCAAATTTAAATATGTGCTTCAGCAATGACACAAGGTTTATTGATATATCATGTTTTTATGCAGTTACTTCCTGAAATATAGGCGTAAGTGTGTGACCGCTACTGATGTAAGTTTGTAACTGCTACAAACCTGGTACATTTGTTTTTCTTACTACTGCTACAATGTTTGTTAATTTTAGTTGAAATCGGGTAATAATTGTCGGAAATATAGCATTTTTCGGACGTACAGTATCTAAACTAGGAAGCATATGTTTCACTACTATACAGGTTCAGGTTATTTTTTTCATTTATAAAAGCGCAAGGATTTTTAACTCGGCTCTAAGCCGACAAAAAATTACATGTAATATCGGAACAAATTCCATTTATTATAAGTACCTTTGCTGGTTTATCCCGACATAATTGAAATTATAACATAGTAAATAGCTGTAAATTGTCACTTTCATATGTTTTAGGAGCTCTTTACAGACATCTAAAAAAGTGGTAGCAGATGATTGATGGAATTTACATTGGAAGGTGTAAAACCAACAGTATGCAACTCTGGACACTATTCATGGATCGAAGTCACCATTTTGGTAGGAAGTTAATGAAATCTAACGACTAAATAAATCTATATGATGGTAATATTACCAAAGTATTGGCAAATTATTTTCAGTTTGTATTCATTACAACAGAACTTTTGTTCCACGTAGGTGAAAGTCATAGTAATCAAAATTACGAACATATTTATTTCAAGCTTCCGAAAATCTGTACAAAAGAAATAACAGGATATATGTTGAACATTTTAACCAACTAGCGTTTGGATTAAACGAAACTCGACCTATGTTATAAACGAATGCGCAGATAATCTGAAATATTTGCTATATATAAATATCAGCCTTTCAAGTATACCGTAAGATCTTCTACATACGTGGAAGGTTCCACCAGATATGACAACTTTGAAAGACAAAGTGTTAGTAAGGTAAGTCCTTACCGACGGATTTTAATTCTTTCTAAACTCCTTGAAATGTTATTGCAAGTGATTTATAGATGAACATACAGCCAGGTTTGGGTAGCATTACAGCTTCTTCTTGAACCCACACCGAGCGGCCAAATCTCAGTTGGTTGAGCGTTGGCTTATCATTCGGAAGTTCCTGGAAACAATCCCAGTGACTGCCCGTTCTGATCAAGGTTTTAATAGAGTTTGACCTCAGTCACAGCAGACAAATATCGGTGTGGCACCTACACATCAGACCATGGCAGAGTACCTTCCAACATATCCCCCCCCTCTATTTCGGCCTGAGTCTGGGATGCTTTAAGTCATAAATAATATCCAAGTCAAAGCTTAAATCCATGCGTAAAACAAGTTGTTAGTAGTTGTGTAACAACAACAATAAAAAAATATAACAACGAAGACTTATGCAATAGGAAATAATATCAAGTTTTTTTTCATTCATTCTAGATTCATATAACAAGTCTTTAGGAATTTACTCTTACTGAGGCAGAAATCAGGTGCCAAAGGAAGAGTATTGTAAAAATGAGATAATCTATATACAAGAGATCTCTGGATCAAACACAACCTTGGTTTTGAGAGGTAGAAATGATGTTGTGAACGAGAATTTTGTCTGGGTACTTTTAGGTTAAAACGTGGAAGAAGGTCGTTGGTCCTGAGTGTGCCCTGCATTATTTTATAAAGCAATTTTAAGTCATTTAGTTTTCTTCGTGCGTCTATGTTTTTAGGTCAAGAGAATTCAAAATGTCCACGTTAGATTTGTATTGGAGGTTGGGTACCCTGTGTTGTACACTTCGCATCAAAAAAAATGTGCCAGTGAACGCTGTGCAGCTAGGCAACCCAAATGACATCTTCTTATCTCATAATCGTGTCTGGTAAACAGATCCCTCTCTCTCCTTCCGTCGTCTCGCCTATACTAAAATCAGCAAACATTATGAACACGTTTTTTTTTGTCAAAATAGACATGTATTAATATCGATAAAATGAAATAATAAAAGCGAGACGAATCAGTATATATATATATCTGGTCAGCGTATGAGCAGTAGACCAACTCCTCCCTTCGGGGAGAGGCCTCATCCACTAGTGGATTGAATATGGCTGTGATTTATATATATATATATATATATATATATATATATATTTATATAAGTTGATGGAGTTAGAAACGTAAACACATATAATGAAACACTGAAACCGATGGATGTCTGTTAGACAGAGACAGAGAAAGAAAGAGAGAGAAAAGAAGAAGAAGAAGTACAGATAAATATATGGAATTTAAACGTAGTAAAATATATTAAGTTCAGCTCCCACAGTATAAAGTTCAGTTCCCACAAATCAAATCTAACAGCAAGAGAGAAGTGACTTTTGGATTTTTTATTTTTTCAGGGTTATTCGAATATAAAGGGTGCTTCAAATATTCATTAAGTCACTTTCGTAGTGGAGACCACAAACTTGGTGGTCAGATTATATATTCATTATTTAGAGTGAAACTCTAGAGTTTTGAAACACCTCTAGGATAATATCAAAAGTGTAACACATATGCTTTGTTTGCTTGTGGTTAGTTTGCAAATTCGATGGGGCTTATTAAACATACTGGTTCGGAATACTTTGTAATCAGAGATTCCGCCAGGAATTTCAGTTTGGGGGGTGTAAAGTCTAAATTGGGAGAATGCAGGTAGCTTAGCAATGTGTGTATCAACTTTTAGAGTTGAAAAAATGTTAGAGTTGGGGATACTTTCGAGGATTTGGGGCTGACACCACACACAGATGCCGGGTCTGACCAAATCACTGATTGTAACCAACCCAGTAGATACCGTAGGCCATACCTTCTATTTCAGACAACTAATGTAAATTGAGCATACAAAGAACAAGAATGGATGATAATTTTTCTGCTAAATTTCTGTCAGAAAGAGTGAAGATTATAATTCCAAACGGTATCAAAATGAAAAGTTACAAATGTTCAAAAGCAATATTCGCATGTTCCTATAGGCATAGCAGACATTACATGTTGCACATTTCAAAAGTGAAAAAAAGGAACACAGTGAATGGTATGTTCATAAATTAAATTATAGTTAGGAAAGGAATGTTTGGCTTAATTAATATAAAAATAATTCTTCTCTTGAAATAGCGAAAAAAGGGGGCTATTATCTATTCATATCTTAATATGTATCTGTTCTGAACATGCCACTCTAGATTCCACCTATTGTGAATATAACGTTTTAATAATTACAACACTAATGAACTAGATGGATGGAATAAACACGGTAGAGCTGAAAAGGGTCACCAGCCGTCTTTAACTGCTGTTCAGGTTTTGGACTGTGTCATCAGGAATAAGATTTGAATGCATTCTGATGCGGTAAATCTATGTAGATCTGATAACGCGGAGGACGAAGGAGAGATTTTAATTATTTCCTTGCGTTTGAACAGTGTTTGTTTCAGGGGTGACCAGAATCGGGAATCGAACCCAGGGTTTCAAATTAGAAATCCAGCACGATAGCGATACTTCACACTTGCCTCTATCGAAAATGTGCTTAACAAATGATATAGTGTTTTTTTTCTAAGAATAATAACATGAAAAGAGGATATTTCTGATCAATGACATGTTTTTAATGGATCTTGTAAGCCCTTGAGACTGAATTTGAACTTTTTCAACCAACGTTCGTAAATCATCTTCCTCTCTATAGTGACTCAGGTATTTGATTCCACACTCTGAAATTCTCCATTTTCTATAAGAAGTTATGATTAGATTCTTCACGACCGCTTTGTAAAAAGCTTGGCTTAAACAGGGTTTCCTACGTTGGTTTGCTTCAGTATTTGAAATACCAGCATCTACTCCATCTGGCCAAGGAAAGACAAAATCCATGAATTACTAAGTTCATCTTTGGAAATAGGCAACTTCGTCCTGTAACTTGTTTAAACCAAAGTGCACGCTAAAATGTCTTTATTTAATGACTTATGCACAAATTAGTGCCCACTAATATCCGAAATAACAAACCAGGAAAAATGAAATAAACAATAACAGCTTATGCAGTTTCTTTGCGCCGTAGAAGTTCATAGTCACGATTATAGGAATAAGTATTATTATTATTATTTTAATTATTATTATTATCATCATCATCATTGTTGTTGTTGTTGTTGTGAAACGTCCGAGAACTGACAATTTTATGTTCCCTGTAGAACAGCATTAAATATTATGGAAGTAAACTCTTTCAATCGTGGATATATATGAAAAAGAACACTGACAGCTTGATAATGTTGCCTTTTAAATTAAAAACCTCTCTATAGCGGACGTCTGCAAAACTTTCTGCATAAATAGTTTTTCAGATGTGAGTAATTTTCTTATCAGGAAGATAAGTTATGACGTTATTTCCAATACCCCTTCAATATAATTATTGAACATATTCAGTAACAATATGTTTACAAAGTACCTAAATGAACTAACGAACCCCAAGTATGTCACAAGTTCTGGCAAAGCGAGCGGTTTTTTTTTCACGAATCACTTGACCTGGCTCCCGTCTAAGAAGAGCCCTAATAGAAACATAACGGGGGCTGCGAGCCCCCCCCCCCCAGCTCAATTCGAACACACTCATGCTAACCCGGTTCGCTTCGCTCCGTGTGCATCCTTCCCTGTTGGGTTGATATACATCCTAGCATTTAGTAGCTAAACTCCACGTTACCACGGTGACTTTTTTGTTCACTAATTGTACTGTATGTAACCCAGAAAAAAAAAGCAATTAACAATAATAAATTTGAACTTAGAAAAATACATTTTGAACGAAAAGAAGAAGAAGATTTGTTCCACCGCCGGGATCCGAACTCGGGACCTCTGAATTTGTATCTCCATGCGTTAAACAGATCACCCACCTGCCAGTTGCTGAATATACGTTTGACGGTGTTACTTACAGTTCGAACTCTGCGCACATATCAACATGCACGGCAGTGCATGAGCCAAGTTCTTCACGTCAGAAAACGTCAGCACTGCCAGAAGCATGTTATACAGGAACAAGAGTTTATGGCAAAATCGACGATTTGGGGGGCCCGTAAGAAAAAAGATGTTAAAGATAGGAATATGAGCTTTTGCCGTTAAGGAGATATGGTAAATATATGCAGATGTACAAAATTTCATATTCGTATCTCAAACTATGTTCTAGTTGTGGACCCCCGAAATTGCACATTTTAGGCTAACTGACACTCACTCACTCACTGACTCACTCATCATATTGTTTAGGGTGTTTGGAGTAAGCTAGAAACATGAAATTTGGTATGAAGGTAGAGGATGATAAGTAGATAAAGGAAAAATTCCGACATTTTAAAAAGGTCGCCCTCTTGGATTCAAAATGGCCGCCAAACATAAAATTTCAAAGAATACACAGCCTAAACGACTAAAGATAGAACAGTGAAATTTGGTATGAAACTACATCATTGATAGCAAATTAAGAAAACTCTTTAAAAATTTGAAAAAGTCGCCATTTTGGATTCAAAATGGCCGCCAAACCTAAACTTTTAAAGAATACACAGCCTAAACGGCTGCCGCTAGAATAATGAAATTTAGTTTGACAGTACAACATTATTAGTAGATTATGAAAATATTACAAAATATCTCTAAAGACGTCATCTTGGATCCAAAATGGCGGGCGTCATAAATCAATTTTCCAACTGCTTGAGCCAGAGATACGAAATTTGGCATAATGATGTATTATCAAGAGTAGTTTAGGAAAACATAACAACGTTTTAAAAAATTCACCATCTTTGATTCAAAATGGCAGCTGAAATACCATTTTTCACATCGTTCGAGATAGAGAAATGAAATTTGGTATGACAGTGTATCATCACGAGTATGTCACGAAAATATAAGAAAACGTTAAAAATGTGTCCATCTTTTATCCAAAATGCCCGCCTACGCCCCACTTTATAACGACTGAAGCTAGAGGAACGAAATTTGGTATGGGTATACCATTTGAGTAGGTTAGAATAAATTCGGCTCGTCTCCCCTACTAGGGTACAGTTCCCAGCTGAAGGCTGATTGCGATAAAGGGGTGCGCCCCAGCAAGGCCATCTTGGAATTCTGGGCGCAGCGCCCCAATGAGGCGAAGCGAGTATATACATTACACAAGTGTAAAAAGCTGCGAAATACGACCAGAAGCACCAGGGGTGCAAACTGTCCAGTCAACTCCTTCAACCTTAAAAAGTGGTGAAATGGAATATGGATGAGCCTAGTTCCTCGCGCCAACTTCCAATACTCCTGCGTGTCCCACCAAGTTTTACTCGTCACAAACGTTAGCACTGCGAGGAGCATGTTATACAGGCAGAATGTGGAAGTTTCCCCATTCGGACGTAGCGCTCTGGAGAATGAGGGAATATCTGCATCATGTGGCGCAGTGCACTGCAGATTCTAGTTGTGACAAAAAGACGCAGTTCCTCCAAAACTCCTCAAGTTCGATGCGCGGCCTGCCGTGGGATTCTTGGCGCAGCGACGCGAGCGAATCGAGGGGAGTATCAACACGTACGGCAGTGCATGCAGCCGAGTTCCGCGTGTCACAAAACGTCAGCATGCTATACAGGAACAAGAGTTTATTGCGAAATCAGCGATTTTGAGGTTCTGTAAGAAAAAAGATGTTAAAAATTGGAATATGAAATTTCGAAGTATGACGGTATATCATCACTAGTAGATTACAAAATATCTGCAAAGACGTCATTTTGAATCCAAAATGGCTGATTTCATAATCCATTTTCCAGAACGTTTGAACTAGGGATACGAAATTTGGCATAAAGGTGTATTAACAAGAATAGTTTAGAAATAATTTACATTTTTGAAAAAGTTGTTAGCTTGGATCAAAATGGCCGCACAAAAACTTTTTCCACACCATTCGAGCTATAGAAACGAAATTTGGTATGAAGGTGTACCATCACAAGTAGGTAACGGCAATGTAAGAAAACTTTTTAAAAATCGCTTTCTTTAATTCAATATAGCCGCCCAAATACTATTTTCCAAACCACTGAAGCTAGAGAAACGAAATTTGGTGTGAAGGTAGAGGATGATGGTAGAAACATCACGAAAATGTTTCAATAAATGGATCAAAACACCGCTATGAGCGTGCAGCCCCCGAGGCCACATGGGAAAAGGTCTGCAAAGCATGGGGCGCTGTTCCCAGTAAGTCTCATCATAATAAAGGGGGCGTAGCCCTAAAAATTTGAAGTTGGGGCGCACACGGAATTCTGGGGCACCACACCCAGCGAGGTGAACCCAGTATATATATACACGTATAAAAAGCTGTGAAATCCGAGCAAAACACCAGATGATGTTCGAGCCTTAGGGTTGGTGGTGGTGGATTTTAGGGCCGAGAGCAGGAAGCAAATTTGCTGTATCATCACAAGTAGGTTACAATAAATATGGCAAAGCTTCCCTATGTTTCAATAAATATCTCATTCCTACGGGTGGTGGGTATGGGAAAAAATCTGCAACATGGAAGCACAGTGTCCTGGAGAGTGGTTACGATAAAGGGGCGTAAGTACCCAAAAACTCGAAGTTTGGGGGCGCAGCCAGCTACGGGGGGCGAGGACCTAAACGAGTCCGAGAGAGCGAGTATATATATTATACACGTACAAAAAGCTGTGAAATCCGAACAAAAACACGAGAGGTGCAAAAAGTGGAGCCAAGTTCTTTAGCCCTAAAAAGGTGTGAAATGGGAGACGGATGAGCCAAGTTCCTTGGTGACAGCATGTAACAGGAACAAAGGAACTTGGCGCGAGGTGGCAAGGTTCATGATCCTCAAGCTATAAGGGTGGTGGGGATCCTAAAACCCACTACGTCCACCACCACCAACCCTAAGGCTGTTGCCAGCTCGCGCCAAGTTCCCTTGTTCCTGTTACATGCTGTCACCAAGGAACTTGGCGCATCCGTGTCCCATTTCACACCTTTTTAGGGCTAAAGAACTTGGCTCCACTTTTTGCACCTCTGGTGTTTTTGTTCGGATATTTTACACAGCGCTAATATCGCGAATCATTGTTTGGAGATAAAGTTCGTGTCCCATTTTCTCTTCCGTTTCCAGAATAAAGGACAGTGCGTGCATACATAAAATTGAATTTGGAATTTAGTTTTAAGGCCTTTTAGGCAAATTTGGCTCCGGCCGGATGCATGATGATGGGATTAATTGGTGGAATGAAGAAAGTGGGAGAAAGCGGGACAGCACCTACAAAACCCACGTACACTCATGGGCATTGCCCCTCAATGATTTTTGATGTTTCATTCTAAATGACAGCTTTGCAATTTGTTATCCATAAAATGAATTGTATTGCCCTTCCCATCCCCGATATTTCTACAAAATCCTCCCATGCGCACACGGTGTTTGTCCACCATAAAGCGCACAATGGCATGAGCAGAGATCGATCCAAGCCAGCGTATCTCAACCTTTTTCATGCCGCTACCCCCTTGTACGATACCTTCTGCCCGGCGACCTCCAGAAGTAATGTTCTTATTTGTAAGAAGCGGATTTATTTAACGTTGTATTGAATAGCCTCCTGAAGGCTTCAACACACACACACACACATATATATATATATA
>JAGDQP010030976.1:2913-18942 GCA_022664845.1 Lepisma saccharinum | reverse complement strand
TTCGTTGAGAGTATAATTTAAAGCTGTTAAACTACAAAATTATGTATGCATTTTGAGATTGGAAAGATAATTTGCTTAACTTATTTAATACAAACCGCTTCACAGTAATGTTCTCCCTACATTCTGGAGATCCGTTACGACGCACACATTTTCAATTTACTAGTTTAAAATTACTAAAATAGAGAATTTTTATGTAAGATAAACAAGTGTTGTGCTTCCGATTGGTTTTAATTATCATCATTATGGTTGTAGGATAATTTATATATTACGAACGTCATGTTTAAGATCAGAGCCTCGGATGTAGCGAGTTACGATTTGAAAAGTCATGAGTGAACAAGCCGAACAGCAATGAGAATTCTAAAATGGTGGCTTGTAGTTTTAAATATAACGTGCAGACTAGGATATATATCCTGTACCTTGGAAATTGAAGACAGGAGAGGCACGAAAGCTAAGAACGGAATTTTACGCCTGTGCGATTTCCTGGAACGATTATGTTATCCCACTTCCTGTTAAACATTTTTCATCGAAGAATATAACATTGTTTAAACATATATTCACGTTGCTGTTTGAATGTTAGTGAATTATTTTCATCGATTCATTTAGTCCTAGTGTACCACGTGTAATTAATTAGTGATCAACGAAATACATCCATTAGAAATTTCTTTATATATTTGTGTAGAAGCACCTTCTTTTATTTAATGTTGTATTTTTTTTAAATGAAGATCAATATCTCAGATGTGTTTTACGATTTCCTCATTTATTTTCAAATATTGTTGTATTAGAATATATTCTATGTATATGGTTTATTTTTATTACCTGGGAAATTGTGTATTTTGCTCTTATTATAGTTATTTATTGTTTCTAAGCATTTTCCGTATCAAAGTGGTGGACAAATACATATTGCAAAAGAAAAAAGGGTTATTTTTTGTAACGTTCTTCCTTGAATAACCCCCTAAAAGATCTTTTTTTTTTTGTATTTTCAGTATTTTTTTTGTAATTTGGCAACACTTATTGTCATTTGCTTCACTAAGCGATGCTATTTTAAGAGAAATGAATGCTAGTGCACAAAACAATTCACGCTACGCAAAGAACTTAATAATAGAAACAATGTATTAGAACTCGTTGGTTCGTATATTCTTTCCGTGAACCTAAAGCATGTCCTAATGTTACGTTACGTATACCTTGCGTTAACTTTTTTTTTTTATGCCCTTAATCTGTGGAGTGGAACTCAACGTGCTGTAGCTGTTAAGGTATTTTACAAAAATGGTGGCTGAGCTACCGCCGTAACGGCTTTATTTTAATCTCGGGAGGGTGAACATGCAGTCAGGTTGTGTGTGAAGAATTTTGAAGCTAGAACTTACACGTAGGCCTAGGAGTATTCGAACACAAGAAATAATACAGATAGTGCACAATGTTGTAACTGTGAAGAACTCACAAGTCCAAAACTTTCTGAGACGAATTTCTTCAGCAGTGGTGATCTTAGTGTGTAATGGCACGGTTTCAAGTTAAAGCCTTACAAGAAACGAGAGTGCGCAGTAGATAAATGAAAACGATTTCTGAAAGATACATTCAAATGTACTCTGCTATGTATTTTAATATTTAATCATATGTCACATACATATTACAAAAAAGATTCTTTGTGACAACGTCTTTTCTCAAGGTTAGTGGGGAAGCGTGTCATAAACAAGTGTGTAGACATACACAATGTGAAAAAAAAGGGGAAATCAGAAGCAGAAAAAAAACTTTATTCATTAACCAGTAGCTATAATTTTTCGTGAAAATATAGCATAATATTGAAGAACAAAAATTGGAAAATATGTTTAAAGAAACAGTTCAGTTTGCTTACCTCATTTAACTTGTAGGTAAATTCGAAGCATGTACCCATCCCTTTAGTAAATAGTTACTTTGTTGACTTCGGAAAACCCTGAGATGGGGCAAGAGTTCGAGGCTCACCTACGCAAACAGGCGAATGCCTGGATGGAGACTTCAATAGAAATCTTCTCACTGCTCCACGGAGTGAAAGACGTCGCCTTAAGGCGCTGTAAAGGTCAGTTTCTACTACACGTAAATATTACCGCAGATATTTCTCGATTGAGATAGTTGTTAACTATGATAGTTATTATTTATCACATTTTCAGAAACTATTCCGAGCTGATTGTTTACAATGACGCATGTTATACTTACACGAGGCATAGCCTCAGCATTGTAAGTCTATACAGAAGAAATACATTATGAATGAACTGCAATAACGTCATTCGTGCGAGGGTTTTTTTTTTCTTCACTACTGGAGATATTAATCTTCATTTTGTAGGGGCAGCCTGTATAAAACTATTAGAACAGTTTAAATATGGTAATTTCTCATTGTATAAAAGTGGCTGGATTTTTATTTTCCTGATTTCAGGGAAAAACATTTCACAAAATCTATCTTAATTTGCTGTATAACAGAGTCTAAAATTTCATTTCCTTGCTCTTTTACAAACCGAATTAACAGTGTCTTGAAGAAGTGAGCTAAGTCAACTCAAGGAAGGCTGAGACCCCCTATTTACCGGTGAAAATCGCTGGCGATTTTGTAAATACAGAGAAGGGAAGGGAAATTGGCAAAGCTCTTCTATCAACAATAGGAAAGTTATAATTTTTATTAACTAAATTAATATTCAAAACTCAGAGTGTCCATGGTCTGGAAAAGTCAGGGAACTTTAAGATTTTTCCGTGTTGTGCCAAATTTGTGGATGTTCCTGCCATCGGAGTGTAGCAGAGAGAGAGATTGCACTTGTTTGCAGGAATTATTTACTTATAACCAAAGCTATTTCATGTTGACCTTGTGTGTTAAAGGTAAAGTTCGTCTTATTTTTTTCTATCTTTTCCTTAAAATTAATGTGAACGGCAATCTGAAAAAACAGGAAAAGTCTGGGATTTTTTCCTGCTCGCTGGACACCCTGTTGCAGTTTTAAATATATGTGGAGTAATTAAGAGGCTTGGGGCAAGATAGTGAAAAACGAATTATTAGCTGAATGTGTGTGCAATCTTCAGGGTTTTTTTCTTCTTCTTCTAAACTGAATGAATTGTTGACCCCCTAACATTTCAGTACATTCCTGTTTCATTCATATTTCTCTTGTCTAGTCTGTTTCTCCTCTGAGTTCTTCGTCTGGTTTCACCTTTCTTCACACAATGTGCCGTATATTTTATTGTGCTTTCGTTGTCGTCCTTTTCTTCTGTAAACCATTCATTCTCATTTCTTTCGTCTTCACAATTTCTTGTCGCTTCTTCTGTTGCATCAAACGATGCTTTGTGTGTTTACAGTATCATTGCTCATTTCATTTGTTTGTTCCATTCTAGGTTAGGATTTTTTCTTCAAACGTTTGAGACGGTCTACGTGTGTGAACATTGGCTAATACCTACACAGCCGTATTCAGAAACGTCTTTTTTTCTTTTTTTTTTCAAGTGCCTAGCGCTGTCCTAACGAGTGATTAACCATCTTTTAACATTGGTAGTCATTCGTTAGTACATCGCTAGTCACTTCAAAAAAAATTTCTGAATACGGCTAAGTCTTTTGGTACTCACTGTGACACTCAGAAGTAACTTCCTGGTATTCTCTACTATCCACTTGTCTTGCCCATGTTGCTGTGGCAAACTACCTCCAGATTTTTCAGAACCAGGTACGTTCCATTATTCAAAACATTTCCTGTGAATGATAACGTTCCCGTGCATAGCACTAACACTGTCAAATACTATTAATAAAACCACATGACAGTGAGGTAAGAGAGAAACTCTATTCTTCCCAATCACCGAATCTCAATGTCATTGAGCATTATCCATGAGTCTCCCATAATGAAAATGAGAAAAGTTTCGAGGATGTGCTACATCGTTTATATATGTTTAGCGCATGCGATACGAAAAATGTAAGTATTTTTAAAAAAAGATGCAGTTGCACGATCACAGAATTTTATTCTGTAAGAATCTCTGAGCAAATGTGCGGTATGTATAGTCTGGTATCGAATAAAACGTAAGTCAGTTGTCTGCAAGGCAATACATAAGCATACGCTTGCTATAGCATGTTTCTGGAAAAGTAAAGGCGCCATACAAGTAGATTTATCTTATGCATAGTCTGTTTTGTGCGTAAGTAAAGGCTATTTTCAGACAATAGTTTTTGACTTCAAGGCCATACATAAATATGTCGTCGTTGTCACCAAGAAGTGTTAAACATGAAACAAGATCAGGTTTAACTCTTATTTTTCCTCCCGTTAATATTAAATGACTATTGTGAACGGGCCAATGAACTTTAATGTCCTCTCTACTCTTCAGTGAATGTGGCACATGAACTTTGAGACTTTGATCCAACTAACTGCCCGTACAGATGGTGAATGACTTGTATTCGTTTTTTAAGTTCTCTGGCCTGTATTCAAGCACTGTACTGGCACTTTAAAAAACAAGGCCATGTTTATATGTAATGAAGCAATGCAATTTGAGGCAATTCTATATTGCTTGTCTTACATGTGTGTTTTTTTTCTGGGTCGTGTATGGAGTCACTTCCCACCAGATCAGGGGAAAGTTCTGAAGTTTATTTGGAAAAGTAGATCGTCATCTCGCTCAGCATCGACCAATACCTTATTTATCGAGGAACATGCTATTTCCAAAATGTCTTTAATTTGAATTTCAGTTTTATTTATGGCCTTTAGGCATCTGAGGCTCAGTCCTGAAAAGGGATAGGTGTTGGTAAGAGCGTAAGTTGAAGGTGCCATCCCGGCATTTGCCTGGTGTGACCGAGGAATAATCTCAGTCAGGATGATCGGTCGCTGGGATTGAACCCAGGACCTCCCGAATGGTAAAGGTGCAGTTTCGTTTAGACGATGGTCGTTTGCAATGGCCGCATTCAGTGAATGCGTGCGACGTAAGAATGTAATGGGGTAGTATCGTTTGTGCATTTGGCTCGTGTGTGACGCCGTACTATATCTATACAATTATATGATTTAATTTTCGTGCATTACTAATTTAAGATCTTTCTGAAAAAATATTTTTTACAGTATCAGAATTTTAGACATGATTACAAACAACTATGATAATAATAATATAAGCAACATTTTAAATGAAACTCAACCTTCATTCAATATTAAACAATAGTGTTACTTCAAGTTGCTGAAATACTCTGCTGGCATCTATTGAGCTCCTAATTTACTACATCTGTGCATGCATTTTCTTTCTTTTGGGTTTTACCAACAATTTCATAGCATTTTCGTCCAATTCTTGACGTAGCTTTCAATACTCATCTCTGCTGAAGTTCATATTTGGCACAAAATAGTTCCAAATTCAAAGAAAACACGAATGTAAACTGCACAATACTCTGCGACGCACGCGATTGCTGCAGCTTGATTGGTCTCCGAGGAGTCGTTCCAACGAAAGCGACACCATGCGTCCGATGCACAAAGCAAACCGGCTCCACTGATTTCCCTTCAACGTGTCAATGCAGTGTCGCGTGCAGCAGTTGCTTGCGATCATTGCATGCAATAATCGCACAAACGAAACTGCACCTTAAGCCAACGCTCTACCACTGAGCCACGGCCGCTTGGACAAAATGTCTTAAGTTTTCCTGTACAATTCGGAACGTTCGGGGCCGTTTGATCGTGCGATCGCAGAATTAAATTGATTTGTACTACATTCTTTGCATCAAGAATTTTACAAACATACAACGTCGCTGCCTCTAGTGTGGAGAATAAATCCTACATCTTCGCAGTCAGTGGTGAATAACTCATTCTAATTTCTTACGGTTAAGTGATAACAGAAAAAGAAAATATAGCGTTTGCTGTCAAATCAATGCATTGCAGGTCGAAATATTATCAAAGAATGTACAGTACATTTTTCTGAAAGACAAGTACCGGTACTCAGATATGTACGTTTGTCTCAAATTATAAGTACACAAACGATATAATTAATACTATTAAAGAATAAACCAAAATAATTTTGAAACAGGTACAAGAAATAATTACAAATTTTATTAGCGACACATTCAGTTCAGAAATTCTTAACCCATCAGGTGTAAAAATTCAATTCTAAACATTTCGTTTTCATTTGTGCCATGAACAATATTTATGAACCGACAAAAATCATTTACAATATCCCAAAAGAACATACCAATATAAAACGATCATGTGCAACTTACACAAAATTTCGTTAGGAAAGGTTATTGTTAACGAAACCTTGGTATATGATTATGATTTCAGTCTGTTGGGTGCAGATAAAAGTTTTGATCAGACTACGTATTGCGAAAAAACACTACAATTTCAGGTAAGCTTCCTTCTTGTTTAGTTTGAAAGTTGTTTCAAACATAACTTCCAGTTTAGTTTCTGATTCTTCTTCTTCAACGTCAAGTTCTCTAATTCTTTCTGTATATATACCAAACTCCACTCGCTTTCGCTTGGATTTTCTAGGTGGTTTGTATGGATTTTCACTTGGCGTCCAAAATGGTACTTGCAGATTCTTCCAGTGAAGTATCTTCAACATTGCTTTTCGATTCTCTGCGCTTTCGAGAATTAACTGTGATGCGTAAGGCAAGATCTGTGCTGCAGCAGCTGTACCAGCAAGAATTCTGATGTTTTCCAAAGTACGTAAGTTGCCAAGCTCATGATCTTGTTCATAGGATATCTCCAGCATAGGCGAAGCCTGATCAAATTTATCCTACAGAGAAAAAGATTAAAACAGCTTGTGCAAATAACTAAGGTCCAAATTGTATCAAACTAGACACGATACCTCGAGCCATAATTCTACAACATATTGTTTGTGTATGTGTTAACCGTCGATTTTATATATAAATCGTTTATTTTTATTTAATACAGTATTCTTATTTAAAACTTAATAACATCCTATTTAGTTAAACGCGAATAAAAAAGAATGAAAGGTAATTTACATTCTATTTTATAAATGCTATTCCTGAGTCAAAATATAATAAGCCTGGAATTCCTGTAATCATTTCTCTTGGTTACTGATTTTGCCAGTGATCCTCTTTCTTTAGTTTTCGGTATATTTGATTTTCTATTCATTTTTTTTTTAAAGTTTACGTTAATGGTTCACACAGCCTTTACACATGGCAGAGGGATACGTCCCTTGGCGAACACTTTAGGGGCAGGAAGGTTAGTTACAGATCAGGATCTTTTTCTAACTACGTCGCTTAAGTAACGTGCACAATAACCATAAATACAATGAAGCGAAGAAATCCTGGAAAGTCTGTCAGTGTGGCAAGCAGCAGGACTCAATTTTGCGTGTCTTCTCAGTTCCGTTTCCGAGACCGTAACCACTACATTACGGGGCTGGTAAGGTTGTATTCATCTGCGGTATTCCTTTTGTTTAAAAAAATACTGGGCAATATTGTCTTACGTCAATAAGTAATTCATAGCTTAGTAATCAAATAAATACATGTCTAGGTTTGTAATCAAAAATTGACACGTTCTATACCATATGGCAATGTACAATGTATTGGTCTCTGAACATGTAAAATTTACTTCAATTGCAGGAATAAATTCCACATAGTACACGGATGAAAATTGATTTTTGTAATTTATTCCAAGATATTCGGCAAAAAAAAAAAAAATATATGAAGTAAGGTAGAAAAGTGGTTACTTCACATGTTCAAGATATAGAGACAAGTATATTGAAAATCCATACACAAATAAAAACATAGCTACCTAGGCACACCCTAATGGGCTGCTTTAGCAAAGAGAATTACAGACAGATATTTCAATAAGAGAGAAAAGCGGCATCTTTCTTTTACCAGCACAAAATTATTAAAAAAGTAAAGATTATTAGAAATATTGAACTCAGTGAGTTTATCCCCGAATCCAATCCCCCCTTCCTCAATATTGGTCTAAAACTTACCTATATTTGTTTACATGTGGAAACAGTTCCTTTCTTTACTGGACA
Organism: Lepisma saccharinum; assembly: GCA_022664845.1. Taxonomy (NCBI): domain Eukaryota; kingdom Metazoa; phylum Arthropoda; class Insecta; order Zygentoma; family Lepismatidae; genus Lepisma; species Lepisma saccharinum. The sequence continues at coordinate 11,034 of JAGDQP010030976.1, read as the reverse complement.
CTCGAAATTAAACAGTGAAACAATATGTATAACAAAAACAACAATGTTAAAGTAACATATTTGCTGCGAATAACCGCCTTCCCCTCCATTTTCACAACTAATTATTGTATGTTTTCTGTGGGGTAGAAAGCCTATCAGTAAACATTTTGACAATGCAACTATATTGTTGGAAGTTTATTTATCAATGTCGATGGTGGCTGGTATTTAATTCTCTTTCCTGAACCGACTAGTTTAATTCGTTGTAACTGTCGTTAAACTTGCTTTTCCGGAGCTAATTCGTCACTCTCAATAATCGAAGGAACCATTATTTGATGAAAATTGCCGTTTACGGACGTGATATTTCGTTCGTGCCAACTTACTGTAAATAATGAGTTTATGCTCTAAACGAAGATGGATCGTTTTGTCGCAAGACTGAAAAGAAACGAAGGTGGTCCCGATCGAAAGCAGACAGTTGAAAGTTCAAACGCCTGTGATAGTGCCAGTTGTAGTGGTATCGGTGAACTCGTAAATAACAAACCATCCTGTTTCGATGCTCCTAGCGCTGAACAAACACCAGGCAAACCTATTGACATATCAGTAGATCCTTGTGACTCTGTGAATGTAATACCACATAACAGAATGTGATATAAGGGTGAAATTAGGACTGGACCAACCAAACCTGGTGGTTTTCCCCAGAAGTAGAATAGGCTGGAAAGAAAGGGTTTTTCAGTCTAGCTGGTTTCAGTTACAAATGGTTGGAATGTTGTATAGTTGTTGACTCTGCATTTTGTTTTACTGCAGAGTTTTTGCTTCATTGCCTCAGTGAGGGAATTAATCTAGCATTCTTTACACGAGATTTTAAAAGCTGGCATAGAGCAAACTAATGTTTTCGAAGTCATAAAAAATCTAAAGAACACCAGCAAAGCTTGACTTACTGGTCAAACTACAATAAAAATAAATCAATTGACTTCCAATTAGATGAGTGTAAGTAGGCTTTTCTTTGCAAGCAAGAACAAACAAGACTGCAAAATCGGCAAATCATGGAGAGGCTAATAAACATAATTCTTTGTCTTACAAAAGGAGGCCGCCCGTTGAGAGGTCATACTGATAATAAAGAAGCATACGACAGGGGGGTTATTTCTAGATGTAGTTGACTTCATTTCCAAATATCACCCCAATTTGAAAGAACGCGTAACTAACGGTCCAAAACCTGCAATTAATTACTTAAGTTCACAAATTCAGAATTAACTAATCCGCAGTTTGAAAAATATATTTGTGTGGAAGATGAAAATGTCATTACTTGGTACAAACGTGTGCATTATCGCTGATGAAACGAGTGATTGTGGTCATCATGAACAGATGTCTATAGTTTTTCGATTTTTTTATGTCAATAAACAGTTACCTGTTGAGCATGTATTGGCTCTTCGTAAGTTATTTTCTGTAGATGCACATACATTTTCTTAATACGTTAGCACTAGTAGTGTCAGAGTTTGGTGGTGTTTCAATTTTCTTCGATGGAGCCTCAACAATGTCTGAGACACTATCTGGGCTGCAAATGAAGTGAAAAGAAAAGAAGAACAGTTCAATAATGTACATTTGCTGCTATGCTCATTGTTTGAATCTTGTAGACTCTTGTAACTTGCTATTCGAAAATAACTAGTTTCAGATTTTGTCGGAACAATTCAATTCCTTTACTCTTTCATCGAAGGTAGTTCGTAAAGGCATGCGGTTTTCGAAAGAGTATGCCAGAAAATTGGTCCAGGTTTAAAAACACTGCAGGCTTTGTCAACAACGAGATGGCCGTGCTGTGCTGAAGCTGTTTCTCCAGTGAAAAGGAACAACCCTGCAATTATTTTGGCTTTGGAAGATATCACTCAAAACAGTCATCAGGGTGATGTGAGAGCTGAAGGAAATGGGCTAAAACAACAAGTCAGATCGTTTGAGTTCGTCTTTTGCTTCACAATGCTGCATCCAGTCCTACAAATGAACGTGGAGGTTAGTAATTTACTCCAAAGTCCAGATGTAAATCTACTTTCGGTAGTATCTAGTGTCAGATCGCTTCGCAATGCTGTGCAATCCATGAGAAATTCATCTTAATTCATGGAACTCTTCAACAAAACTATTAAGGTTTGTGATAGTCTGGAGATTTCAATTCTCCCAGTGAAGAGACGCAAAATTGCAAAGACTCTTGACAAATGAGTCAGCTCGCAGTATATGTACGAAACAAAGGTAGAGGATATGATAATTTTTTGTTATTATCCTCTTTCAGACTCCATTGTTTATGGTATTGATGAGAGATTAAGTCAAGAAACTGTTGGGGTCATCAGTGTGCGAATTAAACTTTTTAGCCAGAACGCACAGATTTCAACAGGTAACACACACACACATATATATATATATAATTCACAGCCATATTCAATCCAATACCGCATGAGGCCTCTCTCGAAGGAAGGAATTGGTCTACTGCTCGCACACTGACCAGACGTGTCGGGAGAGCCGAAGCGCTCAACTTTGATCGACACTGTCTTTTTTTTCACAGCAGCTCCCCAACTACATTAAGATCCTGGGTGGGCACCGTTCCAGACCCGAGACTCTCCAGCTTTGGAAAAGTCTCGTGGAGGAGGCGGGCCTCAACGATCAGTCAGCGATAGTAACCACGAGACCAGTGGAGAGAGAGAGTCATATTTTTCAATAGGTTACTAAATCATACCAATCATATTAAGCTAGTTCATAAACATCACAAACTAAATGATTTCGAAATAGGCTTCTTAGCTGCTGGTAAAAGTTCATATACCCTTGTCACTTGCATGAAAATAGTTTTAACTTCTGCCAAATAAAAATGTTTTGATTTTCTGTCTCATCTTGATCGAAATATCTTTTAGGGGGAGAAATTTGTCCCTGGCAGGGACGAAAAATAAATTTGTCAGGGAGGGATACTTATTTGCCAAGGGGGAAATCCCGGACATCCCCCCACCCCGTCCGTTAATTCGCACACTGAGTGTCATGGGAAACCTGGTCGACTTGAATGTAAAGGATGAAGAAATAGCCGTCTTAGCTAGAACATTCAAATTGTCAGGCGACGAGTTGGCAGCAGAAGTAAGAATTCTGAAAGGAAAATCCTCTGTACATAAGGGTAGTTCGTCTGTTACGCTACAGGAGTGGTTGAAGAAAGAAGAGAAAAAGAAGATATTTACTGCATTGTTCTCTGTACTACAGTGCGTTTCTTCTATACCTGTCACAAGCTGCACGTGTGAGAGAGCTTTTTCCGAGCTTACCCAAGTTAAAACTAAATTAAGAGCAACTCAGAAGTGGGATAGATTGGAAGCCCTGCTCTTGCTATTTGTGGAACAGGAAAAAGCTTCTTCTACTGATGTAGATGAGTTTAACAACATCTCTACCTTTTGACAGACATCTCTTGTTATAAATGACAGGTATTTTGATGTATTTGTTTGTAAAATTTATGAACGTTCTGTGTATGTGTGTAATTTCTATCCAATTTGATTTTTTCTATTACGTATATTCAGAAACTTTCAACATTGTCATTTAGTAAATTTATATTCCTTTACAAAGTACAAACATCAGTGCAGTTAAAGAGCATAGTATTGCAAAATATGCTATTATAAAGGGACAAGACCTCATTTTTTTTCTTCGTCCACACCCAAATATACAGTTCTAGCCTATGAATAAAAAGACTGTAAGCTTTTACCCAAAGGCATAATCACAGAAAAGATTGTCTAATGTATAATAGAGGGATGTTGGTTAGATGGGGTTAACTCACTCAGACACGAAACAGCTGATTACTATTTTCCTTGTAATCATAGGACATCTGATGTATCATTGCTTGCTGACGGACTGACCCTGAAGCTTCATCCAATCATATAGCGCGATTCAAATGAACAGGTACCTTTAAGATCAGTATTTACCCCACAAGTTGTTGAAAATAAAAGATATTGCCAGTAAATTTCTTTGTATATTAAAATTTAACCAATGATCTATATTTTTCGTAATTAATGTTTTATCTTGTCATGGATTTCTTAATATCACAGATATTCTCTGAGAGATTTTTAAAAAAAATTGAATTTGGTCACTTATTTTACTACTGTGTAGAAATTTCATACAGAGCGCATTGCTGCAATAATTTCTGTTCGAATATTTCATATCTGACTCCAGAAGGTATCAAATTATGAAAAGAATGTATTTTAAAGATGTTCCCGGCATTAACTTCATCTACGAAGTATGAAAAAATGGCATGCTTCTTGTTTTAGAAAAAGCACAAAAAATTCATCATCGTTGCAACTTTCCTCCTTAAGTATCACATAGTTACAGAGCACTCAATATGACAAAAACCGAGTTGGTCACATAACTAGAAGAACAAATCGAAGATGGACGATAAATGTTCTACATTAGACTCGCAGAGAAAATAAACTACCTAGAAGGCCATCAAATCCAAGATAGATAGATAAAATGAAACGTTTCAGGAGCTACCCGAGGTCTGGCTGAATATCATGATGGTGATGAAAACTGTGCTAAATATGTGAAGTAATCGACGGTTTTTCTCGACGCCTCTTAAGAATATTAAATGAGCACTGTTGTGCAGCGAGAGCAGACTGCCAAGAACCTAAGCGTTCCCGATATAACTAATACTCGTACTTTATCGTCTGCTGTCAGAACAATAGCGGAAAGCGCTTTTGAGATGTAAGAATTTGACAAAATGCTTCGTGGCCTTGAGTTGATACGGCAGTTGACACGCTAGCATTTCAGCCTTAACCAGCGCCAACTCAGATTATTCGTGATAATAGGTTGTCCTATGACATCGTGGATCGCCTGTAACATGTTCAAAGGAAAAGGCTTAGCTCTAATCCAGTCGATTTGGAACTTGTGTGCAAAATCAACATCTGACGATAGTTCCTTTAAAAAGGCATTTTCCGAAATTCACAACTTACCAGATTTCGTTATTTTGAAAATATATGAAGTGACATAGAACACTAATATTGGAAAGTACAAACAAACCTTTGGCTTCATTTACACATAATAAGAAATCTACTTGCAACACTTCTTATTTTTATCATCCCGTGGAGAAAAATACTGCCCATATATACCCATCCATCATTTATAGAAAAGTTTACCCTAATTTCACGCAGTTGATACCTGTAAACTACAATTAATCTAGATTTTAATCAAATATATAATACCATATTCTTACCTCATACAGATTCATTTCTCCCACACAACGAGAAGCAACAGGAAGGTGCTGTGTAAGCCCATGTTCCATCACGTGCTTATAATATTTATCTAAAAAGTCCTTTACAACTTCCGTGTTATTTACGCTGAAACATAGAAAATATGGAAATTTACTAACAATAAGAATAAAAGATTGACTAACTAAACAACCTTGTAAATTATAGTCTCGTAATTACGCTGTACAGTATTACTTAATAGCAAAAATACTTGCAAGGTTAAGTCCGAGTACTTAATATTTAAGTGTAACTAATTTTACTGGTATTTAAATGTATGATGCTGGAAATAAGGTAAATAACAAGTGAAAGTAGAAAATAAAAGGATTTGCATTAATAGTCAGCGAGGAAGAATAACACATTCAAATACAAGTACCAATTGGCTTTCTGCCGTTACATGGCTTGTTCACAAACAAAGAAAAGAAAATAGAGTGAAGTAAAAATTATATGTTCTGTCTAACCTGCCTTAAATTATACAGTGTATTCAGTACTAACTCGCCCACTCGGAAGTTATCATGGTATTCATTAGTAAACTATGAGAAAGAATGAAGAAGGTGGCAACCCTGCGAAAGATATAATGTTTAATGTGCTAATGAAGAACATTTTTAATTCTGTGAGATATTCCTCTCGTTGACCAATTTTCAGTGAAAAAAGAATAATGTCTTTCTCTCTCTTCAAGTACCGGTATTGAACCCAGATCTGAAAACTGATCTGAATTGTTCAATAGTCCCATCCTGTTTCACTTACTCTGTTAGCACATTTGTATTATATCTTTCGCAGTGTTGCCACTTTTTGGATTACGTTAAACTTATGTATCGGAGAAAAGTTTTGCAATAGTGTTTTCCTTTTAGACTCTCACAAATGGTAGTTTGTAGGTATATCCACGTTCGAGACTTTTCTGACTTGATCATGTTCTCTTATCTACATCATCTGACATTAAGTTAGCATTCCAAGCACCCCAAAAATCATCTACTAAAAGCCTCTAACTTAGTTAACTTAATACCAGAATTTGAATTATCTCATTTTCTCCAGTGATATTTATAATAAATTTCTCTGCAGAACCTACCCTATTTTTGACTCTTCTCTCACATTTCAGAATCCAGTTACCATGTTTACTCGCGTAATAACCGTATTATTGTACCGGTTTTAACGCAAAAATCCAAATACGACTATTATCAGGGTTACCAGAAACCCTTCTTTTTCATATTGTGTTCCTGTCCTCCTCCTTTTCTAAATCTCTTGAAATGTCCTCCATTCTCTAGAGACCAGGTTAAAAAGTTCCGAACTGGACATATTTGTACTCCCGTGATCCAAATTCTTAATTTTATTAAAATGTTCGTTACCGAAATATCAAGCAAATGGTTCATCATTTGGTAACCACTTTCCGTTTTCATTAAATTTTATTACTTGATAGGAAGATACAATAAAAATGTAAAAATTTGTGTAACTTGCCCTGTAAAACTAAAATTTGAAAGTAATAAATTCTTCTGTTCATTAGTGTTTCTGTATCGGATTTTAAATGAAAGGTAGCGAACTTTGTGTCTTTACATCGGTACTCCAGAGCCGTCTACACATCTGCTAAGTCTTGTACAGTTCGTTATGAGGATGTACATTCCCAATAATTTTGAGATTAAATGTAACTGAATGTGTCAGGAAGGAACGAAGCACGTGCAACAGACCTTACAGAAATCGAGATGTTTGAGAGAGGATTTCAAGGTTGTTCTGGATCGCATTATTTAACGTGGCGCCTATTTTGCCCACCCGGATGCATATTTTTATTATGTACTTTATTTGAAGCTCAAGGTAGTAAAGGCAGATTGGCTTTATGATGTCATATTAGTTCAATCAGTAAAACTAAATTATAACAAAGTTTTCATCGCAAATTTGTACACGAGCAGTTTCGACTGTAAAAGGAATTTGCCGAGCGTCAAATTTATGCTACACAAGTATAGCTTTCATTCTGGTTGAAACCCGTTGAAATTTACAAGTTAGTTGCCCTACAGTTTCAGGTATATCCTAGTGCTGTTCATCGGGGGTACATAATCGATTATTAAATAAATAAATAAAAAAGAAGTACATAGAAAGAAATGACAGAACTAAATGAGAAAGTGGTGTTAGAAGAATGTAACTAAAGTTTTAACTGTTTATATGGTAGCGAATTTTAGTCTTAAACTTTTTTCGTGTTGTTAGATTGTACATACAAAAAGAGGTGAAAATGTAGTGTTAAGAAATGACTAAATTACAAAAGACCTAATATTGGTTTATCAACACAAATGTGTAACTTGTACATTTTAATGTGGAACGCAATGTACATAAATACATAATTCCGTTGACCTAACAATTTAATTTGTAATGTGTTTACATGTAATAAGATATGTACAATTGATAAAGTTGGATATTGTGTTTATTTATATTTTCTGAGTACATGCCTGACTACTAAGATAAGGCAGGCCATGTAGCTCGGATAGATTATATTCCATTGTTGTTGGAAAGCCAGAGGTAAAGAGATCATTGGGAGGACCGAGACGTCTTTGAGAAGACAATATTAAAAGAGATCTTCTAGAGATAGGTGTTCATGATGATGAAAACGCTTGATCTTACCCAGGATAGATCCTATAGCGAACGTTGTTACTGCGGCGATGAACTTGCGAGCTCCGTAAATCATAGAATCAGTTAGTTATATTAGAGTACATATTCTAGTGTCAGAAGAGTACATATTCTAGAAAAGGAGACAACGATTTATGCAAATTAACCTTGTCTATACTCAGTTTTGAACATTTGAAAATCGTGTAATATGCACGAATGATTAATATTTGTTTTGGATTTATGAAGCTTTTGAGATTATGCTATTTCTATTTGATGTCGGTTGTTGCGTAAATATTTTCAGAGACCTGAAACGGGATATTCA
>JAGDQP010030975.1:4018-17249 GCA_022664845.1 Lepisma saccharinum | reverse complement strand
ATCTGAGCAAAACACCAGATGATGTTCGAGCTTTAGGGTTGGTGGTGGTGGATTTTAGGGCCGTCAGCAGGAAGCAAATTTGCTGTATCATCACAAGTAGGTTATAATAAATATGGCAAAGCTTCCCTATGTTTCAATAAATATCTCATTCTCACGGGTGGTGGGTATGGGAAAAAATCTGCAAGATGGAAGCACAGTGTCCTGGAGAGTAATTACGATAAAGGGGCCTAAGTACCCAAAAACTCGAAGTTGGGGGCGCAGCCAGCTACAGGGGGCGAGGACCTAAACGAGGCCGAGAGAGCGAGTATATATATTATATACCTACAAAAAGCTGTGAAATCCGAACAAAAACACCAGAGGTGCAAAAAGTGGAGCCAAGTTCTTTAGCCCTAAAAAGGTGTGAAATGGGAGACGGATGAGCCAAGTTCCTTGGTGACAGCATGTAACAGGAACAAAGGAACTTGGCGCGAGGTGGCAAGGTTCATGATCCTCAAGCTATAAGGGTGGTGGGGATCCTAAAACCCACTACGTCCACCGCCACCAACCCTAAGGCTGTTGCCAGCTCGTGCGAAGTTCCTTTGTTCCTGTTACATGCTGTCACCAAGGAACTTGGCTCATCCGTCTCCCATTTCACACCTTTTTAGGGCTAAAGAACTTGGCTCCACTTTTTGCACCTCTGGTGTTTTTGTTCGGATTAATGTTACCTTGGCGAGCTTCCACTGATCTGGAAAGTGACTGTGTGAAAGTAGGGCATTGAACTAACGTGCAAGTTGAACAAGTAGTTTTCTTGGAGCATTTTTTAATGCTGCAGGCGGTATTTGGTCAGGTCCGGAGGCACTACGACCTCGAAGATTTTTAATTATTTTTTGTACTTCTCTGGGAGTACAGAAATCAGTGGGATCAAAAGGATTGTCAAGTGGAGCATTGTTAATATGGTTATTTACGAGTTGAATTGTGTCCTCGTTGTAAGGTTCTGGATTTAGATTAAATAGATTTTATAGTTGGTCTGCGAAAAGTTGAGCTTTGTCTTCAGGAGTAAAGGTCAGTCCATTGGGTTCATGTAATGGGTGATTTGCAGTTGCATTATGAGGTTTGGAGAAATAGCGAGCCAATTTTCAGAATTCGTAGTTTGGTTTTTGAAGTGATTTGAGTTTTGTTTCCCATGTCTGGATATGGAGTCTTTTTAATGTTTTTTACTTTGATGTTGAAATTATTCCATAGCGTTTTCCATTTTGGATCTCTAGTGGTTTGCCATTTTTTCCGTGCCCAGCGTTTAAGCATAATAAGGAAATGTGTTCGTAGTTGCTCTGGGGTAATTAGATCTATAGTTTTGTTTATGGACGTGCTTTTACTGGTAGAAATGCGTATTGTAGATTTAATGTTTGTTGTGATCAGATTAACCGCATTGTCAATTTCTGTCAAGTTATTTAATTTTATTTGCGTGTTAGTAGTGTCTGTTATAATGCGTCGATATTGATTCCAGTTAACTGAATATGTTGGTGGTAGTGTTGGCGGAGATTGCAAATTTAGCTGATGTATATCTATTCGTATAGGGATATGATCAGATGCCAGAGCATGCACAGTGAAAGGGCCATCAGATAAGCGAAGTCCTTTGATGAGTGCAATGTCTAAAATATCTGGACGCGCTCCATTGTGTGGAAAGCAAGTAGGATCTGGAGTGGCAATAGGCGTGACATCTAAAGATTTGAGATCTCTATAAAGTAGTTTGCCAGATTGATTTGAAGCTTGTGAGTTCCAAAAAGGATGCTTACAATTGAGATCACCAGCTATAATGATTCTTTTTCCCAGTCGACTTAGTTTTCTTATATCTTCTGTTTGAATGGGTATATTTGATTTTTTATATGCAGAAATAAATATTATTGGAGAATCAGGCGTCTCTAATTTGGCTCCGGTAGCTTCAAGAGTTTGAAGATCAGGAAGATCGATAGATTGCAATGGTAGATGTGATTTATATAGTATGGCTGTGCCTCCTTTGTTTTCAAGACGATCTGCGCGTAATATTTGATAATTGTGTATTTTCCATTTGTTATGAGGATGTAGATGACTTTCTTGGAGTAGCAGGATATCAATTTTGTGCTCTCTGAGGAAATATTTGAATTGTTCAGTTTGTGATAGTATACCATATGCATTCCAGAATGCTAGTCTAATGTTCCTTGTAGCTGTTTTATGATTGTGTGCCATCATGAATCATAGAGAATAAGACTTCAGCAATGATTTGTATTTTTTCATCAAAAGATTTGGCAGATTGATATCTAATGAGACCCTGTTTGAGTTTTATAAATATGTTTGATTTATTTAAACCTGTGAAGAGTTTGTAAATGTCTTTTAGAGTTGAGAAAAAGTCAGAGAAAGATGGAGTGGATTCAGTTTCAACAGGAGCTACCGCTGTCTTTTTGATATTACAAGTTTGGTTGCTTGTGTTGCGCTCAGTTTTCTGGGCCATTTTGTTTGCTTAGGTTGAGGAATTTGTAGTTGTACTTCCAGTTGGAGTTTTTGTGGAAGAGGTGGTGGTATTTTCATTTGTGTTCATAGAGTTGTTGTTTCCATTTAAAGCTGCTTGAAAAGTTTTGCAACCTCGATAGTTTGCAGGGTGGCCACCTCCACAATTAGCACATTTAGCTGGTGTGTCCCTCGTTTTCCTGGGGCAATCTTTAGCTAGATGCTTTCGGCACATTTTTCACATTTAAGTGTGTTAAAACAAGATGAGCTAGAATGGCCTATTTTTTGACATTTAAAGCATTGTAATATTGGTGAAACCTTGTAGGGTTCAATTAATACTGTGTAACTGAGCAGATATTTCAGTTTATAAATCTCGTTGACGTTAGGTTCTCTATGGAGCGATGCTAGAAATAAAGGATAAGGAATCCTCTCTTGAGTGTCTTTATCTTTTCCGTGCATTTGTGTTACAGTGATAACAGGTATATTTTGATCAAAGAGATCTTGATATATGTCTTGAGTTAGGGTATCAATAGGTAATTTGCGAATCACAACTTTCAGTGGTCTGTTCTTTTTTGGAATTTCTGTTGCGTATTGTAATTTAGATTGCTGACAATAGGCTATGATTTTGTCATAATTTGTAGTGGAAGTGGGCTGGAATTTAATAAATTCGTTTGTTTGCTTGATATGGACTTGATCTTTACAATTATTGGCAAGAGTACGACTGAAATCATATTTGTTTTGAATTTCATATATGTAATTTGGAGGTGGTTTTGGAGGTACAAGCTGCGAGTTTGTCTTAACTTTAGTTGAGTTGTCATCAGCTAATGGATCAAATCTATTTGCAATGTTGATTTGTTTGGGTTCGGAATGTCGTTTCTTTTTATTAACCTTTTTTAGGAAAGGAATAACCATCATGTTCCATTTCAGATCTAGGCTCAGAATCAGTATCATTTGATTGGAGTTAAGGATATTCTTCCTCAGAATAAATATTAGATACTTCTTTATTTGAATCCTTGGAAGAGGTATCAGACATAGTGTGTGCAGTTTTGGGAGCTCTCCTGACATTTGGTTTAAAGCTTGTTTGGTAAGAAGCTCGCTTTACGATTTAATTTTTCTCTGATTTCTTTGGATCAGTAGTTTGATCTACATTACCTCGTTTACGCTGAGTTTTTGGTTGAGAAGCGAATTTCAATTGAGAATCTACATGCTTGAGAGTAACAACAGAGATATTTGTTTGAGGGGGTTGGGTTCAGGTGTGTGGGGAAGGGCGTTTGAGCATCGGCCATTTTTTCCGGGAGGAAGTACCACCTCGGCCACCACTTCTTTACCTTTTACAGAGAACTACCGCCTCTCTCTTTCAATTTTCAATTTGAATATTTAATTTATTTCGCTTTTTCTGTTAAAGGCGAGTGTCAAAGCACTTTCCGTCAACTAGTTCAGGCACCGTACAAGCGAAAGAGCTAAGTAACACGCGCTCCGCACGCTTCCGTGTCCTATTACTTTCTCCATGTGAGTGTGGTGGTGTGAGAGCCCTGGTCTCTGTCTCGATTTCATATTTAAGTAAATTCTAGTCAATCACAGATGGATAACTCACAGGTATCTAAGTTATTGATCATGTGACGATGGTAATGGTGTAAAGTCTAGCCAACCAGAGACGAATGTCATCTGATAGCTATCGATCACGTGATAGTGTTAATCATTCTTTGCTATTCAAGATATGTGAAACTGTAACTTGATATTCTCATGCTGCTTCTCTTCGAACGTGACTTTTCTTGAAATTCCGTAGATGTGGAGATGTCTGAATCGTGATGTTGGTCTCTTTAATTCCTCATATTACATATTGAATCATTGAACACTTGTTGGCTTTTGCATTACAAATTAAATAAGAGAATATACAGTGAAACTTCTATATAGTGGACAGTAACGGGAACGTAAAACTGTCTGTTATTCGGAAGTGTCCGCTATTCGGAAAAAGCTTAGGATTCATTACCGGAAAAATTACTGCGATGTACACACAAGTTTTTGCAACATTATCTTGCTGTTTACTGTACTTTCATACGTAATGTACACTAATGCAGTTTTCTAAGTACAGTAAAAGGAAATTGAAATACACATGTTGTTGTTTATATGTACGTACTGCCAAATACAAGCACAAACACAAAAAGTACTAAACAATATGCACTTTAAAAAAAACTAAACGAATACAAAAGAAATACAATACCTTACTCAACAATGCGCGATAATGTTAGAAATCCTGCCCGTTATTGTTTAAAATTCCAGAAAATAGGAGAGTTTTATTCTTGGTTGTCCGTTATTTGGAAGTTCTACATAGGCGCTGGGGAATAGTTTTCAGTGTCCGCGTCCGTTATTGAGAATGTCCGCTATTCAGAAGCAACTTTTCCATTGTACCGAATGATGTTCCGCCGGGGAATTGAAAAGTGGCCGTTATTTAGAGGTGTCCGTTAGGAGAAGTTTCACTGTGCATCAGCAACTTACAAAGATGAGAAATACGTTTATATTGCAAGAGCGAGATTGCTTTTGTACTTCAGATGATTAAATTAACAAATCAACCATTTATTTACAAAAGACTTAAAATCTAATTTTGTACATTTCTAATAAATTACTTTCCCTGATATCTATGGGATATCAGAGTTTTTAAGGAAAAACAAATAGAACTACTTTGCATCAGATTATCGCCTTGAGGCAAACATTAGAGAAGTAATGGGAATACAATGGTATGGTTTACCAGTTCTTCTTGGTTTTTAAGAAAGTCTATGATTCTATCAAAAAGGGGAAAATTATCCTGGTACGAATTGGAATTCCCAATAAATGGAATTATGGATCTCAACGACCCCACAAACAGAATACGTATAGTAATAAGATGTCAGATAGTTTCGAGATTCCCAACGGATTGAAACAAAGTGATACCTTATCATCACTACTGTTTAACTTTGTGTTAAAAATGTGCTATTCTAAAAACGAAAGAGGACTAAAGGGACTGATATCGAATAGCTTGAACCAACTGTTCGTATACGCGGATAATGTAGATTTAATAGGAGATATAAGCGCACTACAAAGTAATGTCTTAGTAGAAGCTTGCGATGAGATAGGTCTACAGATGAACGTAGAGAAAACAAAATACATAAGTTGAAAAACAGAGGAGGAAGGAAATAGAGACATAAGAATTAAGAATAAGACCATAGAGAAAGTTAACAAATTTAAATACTTGTATTGGGAGGATATGTAACAAGCAAGAACGAGATCACGGAAGACTGCTTAGAAAGAAGAACGCCTAGCATCGATCAATTCTTGTTTCTATTCAGTCCAGGACTCCTAACGTCGCAACTAATATCAATAAAGTTGAAACTGAAAATGTACAGAAAAGTTGAATTTAATTTATCTTTGAGGCTTTTAGGCAACTTTGGCTAAGGTTGATGGATGATGATGGGATGATTGGTGGAACGAAAAAAGTGGGATGCAACTGGAGAACTACGAGAAAACCCACGCACACGATGTTTGCTCACCATAAATCCCACATGGCACGAGAAGTGTTTGAACCGACGACCCCAAACGCCAGGTGTGAGAGCTCTAACCACTGATCGACCGCGGCCCGATACAGAACAGTTATTTTACCTGTTACTTTATAGTTGCTGTAGTTGGACCCTGGCAAATGAACAGAAATTGCTTGAGTTTGAAAATAAGATTTTTGGAAAGATGTACGGTTCGAAAAGGGGACGAAAGGACCCAAGGATGGATTACACTGGATAATAAAGAATTTCACAGACTGTACAATTCACCCAACGTTGTATGAATGATGAAATCTTGACGGCTATGATGAGCAGGCTATGTATCTTGAATGGGAGAAGGAACGAAGATTATATTACGATTATATTGTGATTGGGAAGCCGTAAGAAAGAGGCCATTTGGATGACACTGTTAGTATTGACAATTGAGAGGTAAATATTCGTGATGAAAACTGGCTTAATCTTGCTCAGGATAAACTCTAATGACGAACTTGCGAGTTTCGTGAACCTTAGAGATAATTAATTAGTTATCATTAATAGTGGATTGCCTTTTCCAAAGCTGAAAAGGGCATCGTAATGATGCGACTATGATCTACAGTTTGGAGAACACTTTCTGAACTAGTATATTCAATGTATCTCCAGCTGAAATCGAATCAGGGGCACCTTGAAGAAAATACATGTGGCTTTCAATTTTGAAAGTCACATTAAATACTCAAGTCATTAATAAAATGTTGATAAAGTTTCATAAATAATCGTTTATATTAAATTATCAAAGGACTAATAAAATTATATTGCTTTAGCAAATCGGAGATGGCACCTAAATATATTATGCCGCGAGATATAGTATTTATAAACGAAATAGCATCCTTATATGAAGATTTATCAGCCAGTTATTTCAATATTTAATTGTTATATCAAATAATAAATATGCATTTTTATTTGCATTTAATGATCATAATACGTAATGAAAGATTTAAATTACTGATCTACTTAAGTTCCAGCCTACGTATTTATACGTGTTCTTACTAATCATAATGTAATGTTCTGATAGATGTATGATGGTGGATCAAATGAAAACGAAACTGTGGGTGTATTTTGGTGTGGCGACAACCCTGTGTAGAGGTAGTGCGGGAGATAAGGACGGAAGGAAATCCTTTTTGCATAAAAGACTCGCCCTAGATAGTCGTTCGTGGGCATGTGATAGCGTTGGCGGTCGGGCAGTAGTATAGTCCGATCAGAAGAGACTCCGTATGGGATCGTCTTTGCAGCATCTTCCGAGATATGATGCCGAAGACAATTTCCTGGAAAGGGTTGTGGCAGGTGATAAGCCTTGGTGTCACCGCTTCCAACCCAAAAGTAAATAGTGGAGACATCCGAGACCGACGAAAAAGTTCAAGAGGGTGCAGAGTAGTGCCAATCGATCATGAAGGAGCTCTTGTTCTTGAATTCCTGGATCATGGTCAAACGATCAACGTTGCTCAGTACTGCACTTCCCTCCACCGTTTACGCACAGCAATCAAGGCCATACGGCTCGGCTTGTTGTCCTCTGGGGTTGTTTTGCTCCATGACAACGCGCGGCCACATACGCAACGTGTTACACAGAACACTTTGGTGACGTTTGGGTGGACAGTGTTGAAACATCCACCGCTTAGGCCTGATCTACCGCTGTCTGACTTCCATGTTTTTGATCCGTTGACAAAGGCATCGGATGGTCGGCGCTTCTATTCGGACAATCAGGTCAAGGACGATGTTCACAACTGGTTCTTATCTCAGCAAAAATAGTTCTACGAGCCGGGTATTTATCGCTTGGTGAAACAGTGGGACAAGAGCTTGTGTAACTTGAATGATTACATTTGCAATAATTAAACTTTTTCACACTTTTATTCTGTGGTTCCTTTTCTGTTTTCATTTAATCCTGCATCATATATACTTCCCTTGTTTTTCTAAAGACCTTTAGGCAACTTTGTCCACCATAAATCCCACCTGGCACGAGCAGGGTTTAAACCAAGGACCCCGAACTACTTTCTTTGGTGTAATTGTTATAAGGTATGCTTTGCATTAACAGAATCAAGCAGTGAATATATTATTTTATTCTATATCTCTTCCGTTAATGGTATTTTGAATAGTCCGTGTATAGAATTTTAGTGCCAAGTACGCTGTAGGCAATTTCTATTTCTTAAGCTGTGGAAGGAAAACATAGATCAGTTGAGTAATTCCCAATCTTCTCAAGGCTGGGACCGGACCCACAAGCTAAATTAGTGCAATGGGTTGTTTCTTTAACAAAAAAATAATTATAACATTAACAAATAACTAGGGTAACTGGCTACAATAACGCCACCATTCTTAGTTTTTTAAGTATTTCACATTTAATATTTGACGGAAAAAATAAATTTTACATTGTATTAGTAGGCTAATGTTTAGTTATTATAAATAGTGCAAATAACTTGGAAAAAAGTATTTAGTACAAATAATATATAATAAAATATCACTCAAAGTGATTTGGCGTTATTGCATACACTATGGATACAATAGCGCCAGGTTATCATTCTTCATAATATTATGAGAACAAAGAACTTAGATAAGCTTGAACAAGTAAAATTAGTTGGAACAAGAAGAGCAGTGCCTGGCAAGAGGAAAAATATGATCACATGATTCATGAAACCACCCTTCGCAGGCCCCACATTGCAACCAATCAATCAATGTCTTTACCAGTATCGTCGTAATAGTATCCTTTACAAGCAACGCAATAGTCGTTGCTGTCTCTGTTAATACGTTTTCTTGAACTCTTACCTTCGCCCTTCCCTGTACGGTTACTCCCTTTTCTTTTTCCACCCATTGGTAAAGTTGATCCTTTATACTTTAGGTTGGGACGATCGTTAAACAGGCTCCCACTCACCAGCACTGGTTGTACGTTTTTTTTATCTATTCCTTCCAGGAAGAGTTCTTTTAATTTTTGGAGTTGGGATGAGTTCAGTAAAGTAACTGGAGGATGAAGACTGAGAAAACTGGGAAGACTCATTTGTTACAGGATCACAGAAACATTCAAATGATGTTGACGGCTGGGGTCTTACATCTTCAGTTGATGGCAGGTCATTTGTCTCTTATGTAGTTCCAGTTACACGTATGAAGTACTGAAGAGATGGTACTTGTTGAAACGTCTGTTTCTGGGAGTACTACACGATTCAAAGGATATATGCCAGTAGCTTGAAAAGCAGAAATTGCATTCTAAGGTGTAGCAGCTTTAACCCAAGCATCGATAATTTTTTTGGAAACTGACGTTTTCCGATTGGCCTTCCAGGACATTGGCGTCTAAAGTTATAAACGGCTTCATTCCAATAAACTTTGGGTGCATTAAAAAACTTTATATAATGGTTGTAGTTCATGTGTGCAATGAACAGGCAAGCATAGTAAGTGAATAACCAATGAATTTGCTACTTCAAAAACGTCCGGATCAATATGACTTTTATGACCATCAAAAATAAGTAGCGCTTTTCCAGGGGGGGGGGGGGGGTTTGTCAAAATGACGAAGAAACTGACAAAAGTACTCTTAACTGTCTGAATCTTTGCTCACAAGACACATTTCTTACAAATTCACATCGATAATGCTTATTTGTAGAGGAAAATAGCCTGGCGCTATTGCATCCTTCGCGTTAGGCGTTATTGTAGCCACACAATGGTAAACATGACCATCTCACCATTGGTCTCTGCTAACACAATGACTTATGTAAACTCAGTCGATACACTCCTAATTGATAATTGTGTCTTACAAAAAAATTCCGTTCAAATCCCTATAAATTGAGAGTGATTAGCAATATGTAATAGAAAAGACTAAAAAATATTACTTACGTTTTCTGTTCTCGTTATTCTGCTGTTAATCGATAAAACAAAGACTGTAAAACACACACTTTAAACCAGCTAACTACAACTAACGTTCTATAACAACAGATGTTTGTCCTACGCAATAGCACGTTGCAGAGTGCTGCCATCTGCTTAGTTTCCCTGCTGTAAACAACTGAAAAACAAACGGCGTTATTGTATCCATGGCGTTATTGTAGCCCGCTACCCTAAAGTACGCTAATTAACCAAATTCCATACTAAAATTTAAATGAAATATTTTCCGAATCTAATGTACCAGTTGAGCATACCGTTTTGCATAAGCTGGTGAATATTGCGGTCAATGGTGGTCAGTTTCCGTCATAAATATGAGACTGCATAAATCCTCTTTACTTGATTGTTTTCACTTGAATCAAACAGAAAAAATCCCTTTTACACAAATTTGAACTTGAGAACTACAGGAGTACTTTTCATACCTCATTGGAAAGTTCAGAATATTCTTCTCTTAATGATGATCAAAGAGTCGTTAAGTTCGAATTAAAATGAAATAGTTTTAATTAAAGACTCACAGCCTGATATTACATGATTGTATGCTTATAGGTATACTGACAAACCTATGAACTTTCTAAATAAAGGAATGGATCTCGAATTTAACTGTATTTGTCACTAAAACTTTCTGAAAAAGTAATTTCTAAATGTGATTATTAAAGAAGGCAGACAGATGAAATATTAATGAACCACAAAACATTAGTGTTGTCACGAGGCGAGACGAGACAGAGAAATGGCTATAGAAAACCAGACGAGACAGAATGCAAAGTATACATCTTTTCGAGACGAGACACTCTCTGAACAAGATATTTTCGAAACGAGAGAGCCTAAATCTCGTCTCGTCGGCAACGCTACAAAACATAGGAGGTAAGGAAATGTCATTGTAATTTAGAGACAATTCAATGGTCGAGAAGACAGAAAAGTTTCTTGTTCTATTTACTCTGACCTCAAATTGATATATCTGGTGTAGTAAAATGTAATCCATTATTTTTGCATGACATTGAAGGCTTGACTTACCATAGTTAGAATGATCCGATTTAGGTCACATATGCGCCGTTTTGTTCGATAACGTGTTGCCATTTGGAAGGTAATATCATGATGCCTCTCTAATAGAAGACCTTGTCCCTATTAGCAAAAAATTGAGACAGTAGATGTTCACAAACCTCTCCTGAAGCGAATTTTGCACCAGCAAACGTGTTCGCCATGGACAGGAACAGATGGTAATCACTCGGTGCCAGGTCCGAACTATAAGGTGGATGCATAAGAACCTCCCAACCAAGCTCCCGGAGCTTCTGGTGAGTCACTATCGATGTGTGTGGCCTGGCGTTGTCCTGGTGGAACACAATGCTTCTCCTATTGGCCAAAGCTGGGCGCTTCTGGGCGATTGCTGCCTTCAGACGGTCCAATTGTTGACAGTATAGTTCCGAGTTAAGGGTTTGGCCGTAGGGGAGCAGCTCATAGTAGATAATTCCCTGCCAATCCCACCAAACACACAGCAAAACCTTCCTGGTCGTCAATCCTGGCTTGGGCACCGTTTGCGCCGCTTCGACTACGACCGTTTTCGCGTGACGTTGTCGTAAGTGATCCACTTTTCATCACCAGTCACCAACCGCTTCAGAAATGGGTCGCTTTTGTTGCGATTCAGCAGCGATTCGCAGATGGAAATTCGGTCCATGAGGTTTTTTTGCGTTAACTCGTGTGGCACCCATACATCAAGCTGCTTTGTGTATCCAGCCTTATGCAAATGGTTCCACATGTTTTTTTGTGCAATGTTTAGCTCTTGGGCAATCGAAACAGTGCTTACATGACGGTCGGACGCGACAATGTCCATGATTTTATCGACATTTTCGACACTTGGCCTTCCAGTGCGTGGTACATCTTTGACGTCAAAATTACCGGAACGGAATCGACGAAACCAAAATTGCGCGTGATTGGCTGTTACAGTATCAGGACCATAAACACTATTCCCATTAGCAGCCGCCTGGCTTGCGTTTTCGCCTTTATCGAAGAAAAACTGTAAAATATAGCGTATTTTCTCTTTGCCAGTGTCCATTTTGACGCGCGCTCACACAACACTGAGTCAACTCATCACAACTATCTGAACAGTGTTTGTAGTACGCAATCTCATCGTTTGAACGCCATCTCGTTGAACCCGATCGGACTTATACAACGCGAGATACAGATCACTGAAGCCATCTATTGGCAAAATAATGGATTACTTTTTACTACACCAGATATTATCTAATTAATGCAGCACCTCCTAGATGGCTGAGATAATCAAAATAATTTTCCTAACAAAGAAAAAATACTTCCCAAACTGCAACGCAGTAATTTGTTTATGTGGTTATTAACGTGTAATCAGTCTTGTCAGATAGCTGTGTTTTATTTATTTAAGATGGACATACAGGCGTACTGTCATGTACAGACGTACATAAAGTCTCCAAACAGTTTTTCACAAGATATCAAATATAGCATTCGCTATGTAGTATTCGATTATAACGTATTCTATGTAACTGTTTACAAGAATCGTACTATTGCCTCAAACATGGCACCTGTATTATGCGTTTTTCTAGTTGTAATAATTTCTATCATCTTAGCAGTCTATAGTCACAGTAATAGTTATTATCAAGTAAAATATTCAACAAGGAAAAAGTTCCTTTGAAGAAAAAAGTTCCTCTGCTACTCACTCAATCTTAAACATAGCTCATATGGATTTATCGGGTACTAGTTCAACTGTGATTTACTAAGCCGACACCCACTGACATCATTATATGTCGATATTTGAAGTCATTTGTTACGATGCCGCCATAACTTTGAGTTCCTGTAGCTCCGAAACTACTCATATTTTGAGATACCTTCAAAGGAACTTTTTTTCTTGGTTTAATGTGAATAATCACCTCCCGAAGTTTGGTACATTATTCAAGAGATACCCTGTATGACGAAGAAACTCTGGTAAAAAGCAAAATGCTGTCCACTTACTTGTATAATAAAGTACACTCGGATTTATCTAAAAATGGCCGTTAGGACCGCTAAATTACACAAGATCACAATACCGAGTCTATATTCGATATAGATCGATAAATAAGCGTTTCATATGTTGCCGTGTGTTAGCTCAGTGTTGTCAAGTTGTGCAATCTTGAGACTTCGAAAAAAATCCATTAGCCATGTTCTTTGAATCCGAGTGTACATTTTAGGATTGTTTCCAATGGAAAGGCGTTATGAGAAACTGTAGAGGCCGAAATTGCCATGGAACGTTGGATAATTGTCCATGTTAGAATGAATACTCACCTGAAAAACAAAACGAGAAAAAGGTAACATTAATAATAATAATAATAATAATAATAATAATAATAATAATAATAATA
>JAGDQP010030974.1:9042-22229 GCA_022664845.1 Lepisma saccharinum | reverse complement strand
TCACAGAGGCACAGAACGTTGTTTTATATGGTCTATCAGTCATATGTACTAATGTACAGTTGCGAATGTATGGGTACTTTGTGATCGAGAAGTGAAGAGCAAACGTAAAGTGTTGACCATTCTTAGTGAACATTCAGGTGTATAGTGGAAAGAATACAAGAAAACAAAATCGCATAATAAGTAATGTTTATTGTCGCATTACAAGGTAATATTTTATTCTTCTCAGTATATCAAGATTATTAAATTGGTAGCCTACAATATACCTAGAACTCTCAGTAGTTTGGTTCTTGAGTCAATTGTTGATAGTAATAACTTATCTTGGTACTGTTTATACATCTATCTGTATATTCTTTTGTCTCCGACTCAAGTGCATCAGCTACCTTTTTATTGTGCTGCAATACCCAAGATTAAGTGCGAAGCATCACGACATTCTCGTCCGCAAACAACATATCGTGGAAGAACCTGAAATAAAAGATTTGTTGTGGTGCAGACGTCTCGTGTTCGACTTACTTAAGGTTCGAACGTTGCTTGTTCATCGCTACTCCGCTCCTATTGTGCAAAAGAATGTTGCACATGCTCCGGAAGATATTGATATTTTTATGACCACACGATCAGATTCGTGAACTCACATGGTTCAATGCTACCAAACGAAAGTGTATTTTAGTTCCACGAAATTATTAAGCTTTGTTGCACCATAGTTATTATATAAATAGTTAGATAAATATAAATTTAGTTTGCAAATATTATAACGAAATATAAATTGCACGGGTGCAATATTACGTTGGCACATTGCCAAGACAAACTATCTATATCAGAGCCCACGTGTCACCTTGAAACCACATTTTTGGGAATTATAATGACAGTCAATTACGTAGGTACAATTACACACCTCCTGTCTCTTACGGATGACGGAGGAAAAACGTATGACACAACAAAACGACGTATAAATACAAAACTACACGTGGAGGTTTATTGAACAACACAAATATTCTAATTGTCATTATTTTATTCACTTTTCACTGTTACTAAACTTGTTTATATTTCATTTTCTATACATATTTCAGCAGTAGATGGATGAAATTTATGGATAGCCTATGAAAATAACACAACATTTATTTTGCGTCAGTATTAAGTAGGTTAGCTATGAGGAGCAATTACAGCAACCATCCGTCTAGGTGAACTTCTCATATGGCAATGGTTCAGTGGGTAGAGCATTGACCTTACATTCAGGCGTTGGTTTCAAGGTTAGCAACTGGTTATCCTCAATCAGGTTTCCCAACGTTTTTCCTCAGTCACACGAGGCTAAACTCGGGATGGCTCCTTTAAACTTGACCTTGGCTGAATTTACTCATACATTCCTCTACTCTTTGCCCATCACGACACTTTTAAATGGGATTTATTGCTGTAAATTTCCTTGACCAAATAAAAAGCCCTTAGATTATTGCGAGCGGGATGTTACCTCATTCATCTTGGTACACTGATACCAACTTCGCCAGTGATGATAGAGTCAATCTAGACCGAACCTATCGTTTCGATTCCCTCCAGCGGTTGTCTATGGGATAAAGGGCTGGTCTGTGACCAGGTCAGTCAATGGGACATTTTGTCTTCCCATGAGTTATCCAGATATACCTCTCTACATATCATATTTCATGTTGCATGCAGTACAACTAATAAGATAAAGATAAAATTAATTTTATGGGCGGAAACAGCACTATAGCTTACGCCCGTCCCGAGAAGTACTACTAATAGACACAAGCCGTACGAGCTCAAACAGCTACCACTTATCATAACGCCACCACCACCACACTTCACGATGAGTACTGTCGACTCGGGTAACAGAAGATCTTCAGATAACCGCCAAATCTATACACAATGCATCCAATCTGAGAAGTATGAAGCGCGATTCATTACTCTAAAAGGATACTATTATTATTATTCCCGTGTCAAATGCTTGTGATGCTTGCATCATCGTAGACGGAAATTGAACTGTAAGAGGTTTATGGGAGACTCTTGCCCATGATACACGTCAATATGAGTTTGTCTTGGTCAAAAACTGAACGTTGTTGGTCATCTCAGACTCTTTTTTTTATTAAATACATGACGCACATTTTCGCATCTCCATCTATAGCACTTTTCGTAGGTCTACAGTTTCCTGGGTCTACTGGAGTGAGGTGCATTCCTACAATGTCTGTTGATAACAGAAATATGTTAATGACAAATAATGCAGTGAAGTTGGGGACTTAGGACGTCAGTAGTAATGTTTCACATATTGATAGTCCCAATGAATTCTTATTTTTCTTTTCAAACATAAAAAACTGAGTTTTCCTTTGCTGACTATTCATAAAGTAATGATTTCCACTTACTATTATGAATCTTCTCTATACATCAACAGTCAACTGTGTTAAGGATGAGCGCTATTGCGCCTGCATGGTTGTGTCCTATCACTTTTGTCCACATGGTGTATATTGCATCAGACCTAGACACCAGTAACGAAAAATTGATATACAAATGGAATACGTTACTTCTTGAATGTAATGAGCTAATAACACATTTATATGCTTACTTATTTGTCATCGTCATTGTTACGGTAAATTTTCATCGCATGATGTGACGGTCCTGTAGTCAGCGATGTGTTAAATGATGCTAATTCTAACCCAATAGCAGCTTCATTTTTTCATAATAAGGTTAAAAAAATATTGACTGCTACAGATGCTTAGTAACCTTAAAACGAAAAGAACTTGCGTTGTCATTTATGTTGTTTTTCAGCCGATAGTAGATTAGGATCATTTTAAGGTTTACACGAAATCCATTTTTATAAAATCATGTTAAATTAAACATATATGGAACGAGAAATGAAGCTTGAATTTAGAGCAACATAACATAAAAGTGGGTATACAAGCAATTTTATCTCTTTTCTTTCCGCAATGGACTAGTCTCTTTATTTATTGTATCTAACTATTTATTGTATCTATCTCTTTATTGTATCAGTATAATGTATCTAATCAGATATAGTTAGATGTAATTAGGATGCCATCGTGGTCAATCTGCTATATATTTTCAAAAGTATTATATCAGTTTTATTGCATACTTTGTATCCAACATATCAAACAATGCTGATGAACCTAAAAGGTGAAACACAGAATTCAACGCTGCAAACTGTATATACTGCAAATGTCGAAAGTGTTGCAACTGAATGCGATGTTACAATTATAATCTTACAAGCTGACGTGTACTAAATGTATTTGTAAAACTCTATATTTTGAATTTTACATGAAAATCCTCTCGTTTTTTGGAATTTAGAAGTACATTTTCCTTTTAATGTTAGGGATTATCATATAAATTTTGACCTAGATTTTTGTAGTGAAAATTATAATTATTGTCGAATGTGTACAATGGAGCAAAGTTTAATTAACGTGAGGAGCATATTTGTATCATCTTACATTAAAACAGTACCTCTTTAAAATGTTCCTGGAAATGGTTGGTGTTCGAGTAGAATACAAAGTATAAATACATTTTTAACATTTCCTTCTCGAGTATTATCCACAGTTTGCAACTATGCATTCTATGTTTCATATGTCACATTTATCACTACTATTCTATACCAAATATGCAACAAGTAATCTTAATAGCGATATCGCCAATCCAATGTAACAGCATTCAAATTTTAATTTCTATAATCTATTCTACTCATTGAAATCGATTTCCAACAACGTACTAACTTTATATTATATACAAATTATATCGTAGTCATATCAGTGATCAAAATGTGACATATATGAATATACATACCATATTTTTTCAGTGACGGTATGTATTTAGCACTCAAAAACCAGAGTCGGTATTGCATACCTGCAAATGCCGCCTCAGTTTCGCCACATATGCGTAAGCATTTTTCCTACATATTTACTGCCTATATATCTCCCGAAGATTTTACAAAGGGATCTTGGGTTACATAGAAATTTGGAACACAACCAAAATAACAATAAAATAGCACAACATGAAAAAATACGTAAGGTAACTCCGTTATTATGTTTTCAATGGACATGATACGTCTTCATGGACCATTAGCCAGACCTGGTGATTAAAAGAAATAATAGGTAAAAAATAACCTCCTTTAAAAATCACTAAAATTTTTAGACTCGCGCACAAGGAGACGTGAGTTGCTCAGCATTGAAATGAATTTCAAATAAATGACTGCATATTGTGCTTTCATTTTCAGATGAAGGAGAAAACACAAAAGAATGGATCCATCCAATTGAAGCCACAGACATTTAAATGAGCAATTCTATAAATTCTTTGCATCTTTGAATTTGAATTTATCAAATCTCTTACCATATTTGGCTTATAATTTGAAATGAATAAAATAATAATTTACAGTACTGTGAACTTGGTGTGCATTAGAAATTGCAATATATGTGACGTTGATGGTCAATTATTGAGGCGATGCGCGAACAAACGTCTATGTGACTTTTTTGGTGAAAATTGAGTTATTTACAAAACAAAGGACTCTGATGTGTCCTTGATATGCATTTGTACTTGGTTTGAGCATATTATAACAATAGCTCAGAGCGAAATGCACTAGAAAAACTGTGGAAGAAAAGTCTATTTTACACGTTCTTCCCGTGGCTAAGTGCACGCTTAAGTAGTAGGGATGGGCAATTTTTTACTGTTACTTTGGCTAAATTGCTATCACTGCTACGACTGATGAAAAGTATTCCCTATTCGTACCACTACTTTTCTCCAAACCTCGCGAAGGGTATAAACAACAGCACACTGAAGGAAAACGCCGGCACAAGCTGTTACTTCATTTTCTGTTTCTAGGAGTCACTCTGGGAAGGAAATATCGGCTGCCTAACGCCACAAGTCTACTGCGTCGAACAGCCAATCAGTGACCCTGTTTTTGTTTCTCGGCGGAGTAATTATTTTCTAAAAAAAAAAAACACAAAAAACATGAAAAATATGAGGCATAAAATATCCATACTTTGCACAAAAGCGGACTTTAGTCTAACATATCTTCGTGTAATATATGAATATGTTATGCCTCATATTTTTCCTGTTATATATAAAAATGTACTCGTGATTTTTTAATTAGAAAATGCCATTTATTAATTAGAAAATGCCACTTTTTAATTTGAAAATGCGCATACGCTTTAATTATTAACATGACACGAGAAAATCTGTACAGAAAGAAAAACACAAACTGGAAATGTTTGCCGTTTCGATGCAATAAACCAATAATTTAATTACAACATTGAAAATGTCAGTTCCCGGTAAAGTTTGTTAACTATTAATTAAACGAGAGATAGGGACGAGCTTATGTCCTAACCTAACTTAATACCACAGCACATACTGTGCTTTTTCTATTTCAATACGTATCTGGTTTCTTGGGCCTACTTACAATAGTAAATGAGTTCTGAAACAAATAAAACTAGGTGAGTTATTAAATAATTTTGTATAGATTTGAGTTCTGTATCTTGCTGTCTAAAAACGTTTGTAATGAGGAATTGACTTTGAGGACACCTAATAAATACTGGACAGTATTAATAACATAGTACAATTTAAAATTTGCTGTTTAAGATACAAATAGCATTTCAGATTATCCTTTTATTTTCTAGTTTTCTTTTCTAAAAGGAAATGAAGCTCGCAGTCGGCACAACAGCATTTTTGGGAATCATATTTACTGTTGAAAGTTTGCAATATATCACCAGAAATCCTGCTCAAAAATATAAACAACATAGGTAAGCTTTTCTTTGTTTAAATTTGGTAAATTTATTGACTTATGTGTTTAACCATTGTTAAAAATTCCACTATATTAAAGTTTCAAATTATACAGTAATATTAAAGAAAGAGGTTATTCAAATACATATGGACTGTTATTGACAAAGACACATCACTTCTTACCTCCTATCAGAGAGAGAATTAAAAAAAGAGGTGCAAGTCATATAATGAATCTTCAGCTATAATTATTACAGTTACATAAATAGATTCGATTTTAGTATTAAGTGTTAAAAGAAATTTTTTGACCTTTTTAAAATTTAATTTGTAGGGCCTTTAGGCAACTTTGGATAAAGCCGGATGGATGATGATGGGATGAATTGTGGAATGAAGAAAGTGGAAGGAAGCAGAATCCCGAGAAACCCCACGAACACAGTATTTGTACAGCATAAAGCCCACATGGCCTGAGCAGGGATCGATCCGACGACCCCTAGGACCAGAGATGAGCGCTCTACCAACTGAGCCACTAAGTAAAGAACATACACGATAGATAAGATATTTTGGTTTGGAATTTTAACGTTTGCATGTAGGTTAATATAGAATTATCTATATTCAATGAGTACAGACATTATTTATGAAGGAACCACCTTTGAATATACAAGTAAAGTTAATAGCAAAAAGAGTTGAATTTGAAAACAACTTCTGATTAAAGGTTTCCATTTAGTTTGTGTGTCTGATGTACTGTGTTCAATTCCAGACTAGGGATATCCACATTTTCCGGATAAACCGAACATAATTTTTTCCAGAAACCAGAAAATTGGAATGGGAAGACGGAACATTTCCGGGAAACGGAAGACGGAAAAATTCCGGAAAAACGGAAGACCGAAATTTTTATGGAAAATATAAATAGAAAACAGAAAAGTGAAAAAAAGAACAAGGACATCAAATTATCTTACGAAACATGTATATCTATAGACCTACAAATAAAAATGAATGGTACGATGTATGTTCGAACATCACGATTAAACGCCAGTACCAATCACGTTCTTCTTTGGTACAATGTTAGACCTTTTTCTCAAAGAGGTTAATTGCATTCTACTTTGAACCCACAAGTACCAATTTCGTCAGTGTTGGCAACCTAAATATATTTTTCAAATAGTTTCTGTACCATTGGAAGCATATACATAAAACTTGGCATAAACATAATTCAACACTATAGAAAACATACTGTGTACCCGCCTCATAAACACCCAAATTTGTCAGTGTTGCCAAGCACTGTAAAATACATTTTTTCTGCATATTTATGTAGCCACTGGTTCAATTTGAACTAAACTTGGTATACATATGACTTACGATCTGCAAAGAAACACTGGGGAAGGTAAGAAATCCCTAGCATCCCTAGGAGTGAGAACGGGAGGGGTGACATTTTAAAAGTAAGCGGAAAGATCGATATTAGTGTTGAATCCAAAGTTTTTGGGTCGCAGAAATGGATAGTGGTATTTCCATGAAGTTCAAGTTCATCCCTGGGGATGGGGGTGGAGGGGGTGACATTTTAAAAGTAATCGAGAATGACCGATATTAATGTCGAATCTATAGTTTTCAGGTGCGCTAAGATGAATAGTGTCACTTTCGATACCGTTTAAGAAGAAGAAGAAGTAGTGAGAACGCTCCTTTGAGTAGAAATTATTATAAAAAAGAGACACAGCTACTAGACCAATTCGTACATGTGTCCTGTCCTGAGATATGTATGCTGAATACCAACCTGAAAACACTTACGAGTAATTCCAACTGCAATTCGAAACAAATAAACTAAACAAAAGAGAAAAGTTTAATTAAAATAAAAAATCGGCAGTTTTAAGGGTCAAAACAATGTATTAAAGAGCAAATAAACCGGAAACTTACAATGAAGCCCAGTGATGGAAGTAATGATTAACAAACTAGAACAAGAATATCGGAAAAGTCCAAATATCAGAGTCCCAGTGGGAGATCAACCAAAAAATGAAGAAAATAAAAGAGATGAAACCACACATAATATACTGCAAGTCAAGCAGCCAAGAGCCTTGTCAGTACATGGCTGGGTGATCACTAAACCAAATTGTCTCTATATGAAAGAGGAATTTAGAATACTAAAATAATAGGCCTGATCCAAACCTGCCAAAGGCCCTTAAATGAGATCAAAATTCTCACAAAAATAATAAACACAATCACAACCACCAGACCGTATTTCACACAAACCGGAATACCGAAAAGAAAGAAGAATAGTAACTAATGAAAAATTAAAACTTCAGACTCTGAGAAGAGTGGATACACATATATGGATCCGTGACCAAACACATGTGCATAAATAGCCGCAGAAGACAAAATTGAAAAGTAAAAAAAATACGGCATATCGCTGGAATAAAACCAGAATCACAAAACGTTGATACACTTACACAACTACAAAAATTAAGATGGGAAAACTCCTTTATTAGATATACAAAAGAAGAGAGAATCCAACAGGCTAGTGTAAACAGGTAGGACCGGGCTCCGGGTCTCGCATTACAATGAAACACTGGACTGAATGTTTTATATCCTGACATATTCACCATCGAAAACAGAATTATTGCCACACAGAAACATGGAAAATCACAAGCAGAAGAGATATCTAGTAAAACAAGTGAAGTTAATCATATAAATTGCCATATGTACACACGTCCAGCCATAAACAACAAAAACTGGGGGAAACTCACCGTCGCACTAAGAGTAAGAGAATCCAAAACTAGTATGAAAGGAAGGGCCGGGCTCTTGTTCCACCTTATCCTGAAATAAATAGGATGTGAATAGTACGTAAACAGTTTAGCAAAATGTTATCTCATTGTACACTACTAGCGAAGTTAAGAATTTTATTTTATTTTAACTGTTTCTTCTTCTTCCTTTTCTCCGTCTTTCCCCACTTATTTCGTAAGTTATTAGTAGTGCTTAAGTAGTGTGAAATTGCTTTCTACGAACAGTTCACGTATAAAAAGAAAAGGTTAAATTACCTTATGCATATATCTACATTTGAAAATTACCATATTATAAAGGTTTGTTTAAATAATGAGCACAGAGATTCTAATTTATTACCTATTTTTATGTGCACTCCAATATTGACATGAAATATATGATAGCCGTATAATTCAACGTACAGTATATACAGGGAGTGGAACCATGTGACGAATTTTTCACATTCACTGCATTTTGAAATTATTTGTAGTTGTTTAATAGTGTAAAACTGCTTTGAAATAAACACGTTACATAAAGGAAGAAAGGACTGTGGATCTTACTTTAGCATTCACCTTATCTGCAGCTGCAATTACTGTTATAAAGGTGTCATTAAATAATGACCTATCATATATCATATAATTCATTAAATAATGAACTATCACCAATAAAAGACATTCTATCAAAATCATAAACTTTCCCACGAACCTACGCCTACAAACAACATTAGAATATGTTGCAGTATATACTATATAGTAGGAGCTTCCAAAGTTTTTTTTATTTCTTTCACTGTCCTTAGCTTAAGAATTTTTCCATGGCGACCCAATTGAGAATGTAGGCCTAAAACTTGTACATATGGTGGGATTAGATTAAAATAACTTATTTCAATAGTATCTCTTCGATGCCCTTCCTATCACAGCATTAGCCCATCGTTGCGATCTCACTATTCTAAAACAATGTAAACTTACACCAAGTGTCATTTCGCTGAAAATACTGGAAGAGTTCGCGAAACTTGCGTAAACCAGTCGGTGCGCACACATTGCAAATATATGCTATTTAATGTTTGTAAACATGCGCAATGTAAATTGAAGAATTATCGAATTCTCATTTTGAAACAATTTTCCAAACATAGTAAGAATTAAATAGTAATAACCGAAGTCAGATATTCTCTATACTGCCATTCTTTTCAAACCAAGAATTAAAAACATGGAAATCACAAGAAGGATAAATTTCCCAGATGATGTGGTTAAATTAAAGCATTGACATAGTGTTGATATAGAATTGAACAACATATTTTAGAGTTTAATAGATCTCATTATAGACTACACAAGAAAATTAAAGAATAATTGACAACCTTAACCTTTTAATTTTGCTGAGAAAAATGTATTATCCACTTTTGTTTGACCTTGACCATTATTTCGTACATTAAAGATTAACATTATAAAATTTGTTCAAAATTAACTAGTTAATTAGCTGCCAACAAGTTTCATGTCAAACGGACATGGAATTGGGAAACAGAAATATTAGACTTTTCAACCTTTTTTATTTTCAAAATTGTTGTTACAACTACTAGAAATTAAATAATCAAAGACGAAACGGCTGTTATCTTGTTAAAGATGGGCAATAGCCACAAGGATGCATCAATTTATTAGTTATCTAACCTCATATTTTTTAAAAGTGTCATAGCCTTGTCGGAAGATGGTGGATGGTCGTCAAGACATCAACCCGTTGGATCTACCTAAATACCTAATTGTATAATTTGTGTCACTTTGTTGCTGTTCTTAAAATTAGCGTACTAATATTTTGAAATTCATGGAATTGCTTTAATGATTAAGGAGGACGGAAACATAAAATTTGGATTTGCCTTTATTTTACTTATCCATTAAGATTGTCGACAAATGTTCCGTAGTATGTAAGCCTAAAAGTTGAGAGGTCGGGATCGTAGACTGGCACGATGCATTAATAAAAGGTTAGCTTATTAGCATATTTTTAACAACGGCACTATAATTGCTTCATATACTTCCGAATTCTAGAAACACTCAATTTTATCCGTCGTACAAAGGCTATAGAAATATATAGAAAACAACTCAGTAATGAAATATGCTAATAATGCTCTGAAAAATCAAGCCGGTAATTATCCATAGACACAGACCGAAATCTTACTCTCCATCCTAAGATAGCAGAGGATTTCTCTTGAGTTATATTTTCCTGAAAAGTGGAAATTATCTGCAAAATGATAAAAACGTAAATCTTCCTGTAAACGGAAAATTTCCGGAAAACGATGAACTGAAAATTTCCGGAAAAGCGCAAACCGAAAACATGCGGGAAAGCGGAAACCGGAAAAATCCGGAAAAGCGGAAACCGAAAACATCCGGAAAAGCGGAAACCGGAAAAGCGGAAACGGAAAATGTGATTTCCGGAAACCGATAAACTATTGTTCCGGAAATAACCATCCTTACTGCAGACACCTGTTTCTACTTTGGTTCTTTATTGCAGCAAGTACAGAAACATACATATATTATCATACAGACTTTTATCATACGTAATGTCCTCTAATACTTTAAGAAATCCTTTATTATTCCATTGGTAGGGAAAGAAAGGTTAGGAAGAGCACGATTATTAAAGGTGTGGAAGAGTTTATTAAAAGTACTTTTATTACTATACAATGCATAATATTAATAGATACAATGTTTTATAGGGTATTTAAAGTGTATATATTTTTAACTGATATTACGTAATAATAATTTGTAAGCAACAGTTATAAGTATCTGGTGTTAGTGTATAATCTATTGACACGTTGGAGAATTAATGGAGAAAAGCAATTCACTGTGCTAGCTCGATATTAGTATTAATCATAATATGCCCACGACATAATTAAATGCGACTGAAATTAGTACTATTGTTCGCAAACGGTCGTAGAGTCAAATAAAATATATTTCAATGCAGCAGCAAATATTTACTTTTAAAACTCCGATCATGTATGTTAGATAAATTAATTACAATGTCACAAAAAGAAATTACGTCAACGTGAAAATGCTAGGCAAAATATGATATTCTTTAATAGACGATGTCGCAATGAGAATATCGTTTCGTGCTAATATAGACACACAAAGGTTCATAATAACAATATGGACGGTGATGAAGGCTTGGAAGATATTTTAGATGGCAGTGTTTTGTTGATAGCATTCAAGGAAACATTTCGTATTTAACTGCTAAGAAAATGGAAAATAGAGCTAATAGTAATATTCAACTCGTTCTTGATAATATGTCAAATGATCAATTTCGTAATAATCCGATAATTCAAGATTTTGTTAAAAAATTATGTACCGATTTTAGGAAATTTTATGTTAAAAAAAGTTTAATTTTAACTAATTTTATCAGTTATTTGGTTCTCAGGCAATAACGAGGGCGGTGTATGACATTAGGTTACTTAACTGATAAGGTTGTATCCGTTTATACTGATGCTGTACGTTTGGTAAGTAAATCGGTTGAGGAATAAATTGAATTTTTAAATAAAGTATTTACAAGATTCAAATAATACTGTCACTGTTTTTCCTTGAAAATGTCAATTATTTAAAATTAAATTAGATTATTTAGGGTTTTTGGTTAAAAAAATGTAATAAGTAAGTTACTAAGTAGAGTACAAGCTATTTTGGATTTACCCGTACCGAAAAAGGGGTTTTCAAAAAATACTTGGAACCCTTGAATACTATCAGTCTATGATCCCGAATTACTCTGGTATATTTAAACCTTTATCCGATCTTTTGTCGGTTAGAATTATTTTTGGGGGGAAATTGAAAAAGTGAGAGTTTACTAAACATCAAACAAGTTTCTTAGATAATCTTGTAACTCAAATACCTGATCTTTCTAAAAGATTTTTTGTACAATCTGATGCAAGTTTAAGATGTTTAGCGGGATATGTATGGCAACGTGATGATGAAGGGAAACAGCGTATTATCGACTTTTATAGTAAAAAAAACTTAAATATGTAGACATGATTCATACTGTATATGAACTGGAATTACTTGCGACTTATAATACTGTCAATGCCTATAGCCATTGTTGGATGAATCCTTTTTCCATATTAACTGATAATATGTAGCTTTTATAGATGCTAAGAGCTCCGAAAAACCTATCAAGGTAGTAAATGTGATGCAAAGATTATTGAGTATAGTTTTACGATTGAACATGTCAGAACCGATGAGAATTTAACTCCGGATTTGTTAAGCAGAATATATAATAATTCGATTTTTAAATTAATTGACGATAAAGAAATAGATGATCTTACATACCAACAACATGTTTTTATATGTTCTCTTAGTTAAGTGGCTTTGACCTTTGAAGATCTAAAAAGGCACAGATTAGCGAACCGGATACTAAGAATATTACTGAAAAGATTAAACAAAATGGAGGTAAATTTGAGAATTTTATTATCGAACGAAATCTTTTGTATCAAAAAAACTGAAGCTAAAGATAAAGAATGTAAGATTTATGTTCCGGAAAACTAAGGTTTATGATTATTAGTTGGTAACACGAATATGTGTTAACTGGTTAGCCTCAGGGTTCGTACAAGAAGATAGGGAAAGTTTGTCAATATTTCACGTGGCCCAAATAATTGAACAGATAAAAGTTTATGTGAAGAGTTGCCATTTTTGTGAAGTGATAAAGCCGAGACTTAGTAAGAGACAAGGACATTTAATTAGTAAATACTGTAATA
This sequence comes from Lepisma saccharinum, assembly GCA_022664845.1. Taxonomy (NCBI): domain Eukaryota; kingdom Metazoa; phylum Arthropoda; class Insecta; order Zygentoma; family Lepismatidae; genus Lepisma; species Lepisma saccharinum. Next base: position 9,058 of record JAGDQP010030974.1, on the reverse strand, counting down.
CTATCCATGGTCACAT
>JAGDQP010030973.1:0-22230 GCA_022664845.1 Lepisma saccharinum | reverse complement strand
GGGGGAAACAGGTATTCCTGTTGTCTCCTAGATCCTGGAAGTTCACTTTGGGTTCATGCTGCCGCCTGCGTCGGTAAAGATGATTCGCCGCTACCTTGTAGAATGCTGTTCCGGGTGCGATTGTAGTATGTTGTATTTTAGTCCGGTGAGATTAGATAAAAAGTCCTTGGCGTTGTTGTTTATACGAGATAAGAAAGGAACTCGTGAGGGGACATATCCTCTATAGAAAAGATATATGGTGCTGGAGGTTTTATAGGTTGGGTTTATGTGATTTTACAAGTGTCCTTTTTAAAAACTGGAGTTTTTGGTGGTAGCGAGAGTGGTATAATTGTCGTGAGAGTAAAAGTTACTTGAGAAGTTTGTGATTTATCATAGAATGAGAGAGGTATTTCGTACTCGTGTCCCTGGTTTAAGAAGGAGGAAGGAGGGACATCGCAAAAATATGGCTTAGAGATATATTCAACAGTAGGTAGAGAAATAGAACTATGGGTAATAGTTGATTGTTTATTTCTAGTATCGTTATTTCTACGCTTATATTTACAAAGTTTTGCAAAGATATATGCCAAAATAACAAATATAAGGTTCGTTATACTCATGGACAAAACTAGCAAGGTTGTCCTGAACATGGTTCTCTGGAAATAGAGAACATAAAGAAACAAAGCTTAGTGTCTGGCCTCTTCTAAGATTTTAATTCTTTTAGATATTATATAAAAAACATATCCTTAAGTTATGACTATTACCAAAAATAATACTACTATAGTTATAATTATAAAAATGTTGGTATATGAAAGGTCAAATTCGAGGGGTTGGAGTCGTTTGCCTTGAATTTTGGTCGAATTTAATTGTGCTGTTAATTTATCTAACTGGCGTATGGTAGAATTTTCAACTAAAATAGGAAGAAGTTCTGTATTGTTTAAGACTAAGTTGTGCGTAGCTGTCTGAATTTGCATTTTAGAAGGTAATATTATGTCCTTAAAAATGATGTGTTCGAACTCGTTATAATGAAAAAATAAGGAGGCATTATTAGTATTCTCATAAGGATTGCTATGGGAGATTCCTGTCTCGGATTTGTATGTTCTGTGAAAGGGCGCTAATGAAGAGAGTAACAGGCCCGTATCCGTATAACGATAAATATATTTGGCATTGGAATCAAAAGTTTGTAGTTGACAAGTGGAGAACGTGTGATTGTATATTAACTCAGTTATGCAGCTCGCTTGTTGTGAGTTCCTAAAACTATGGGGTTTGCATACGTATAAATAATTTTCAAATGAACAAAATTGCTCTTCAATTTCGAGGAATTCGTTACCGGACGTGAATACAAAGCGAGGCAGACAAATGGTTGTTTGCACTTTGTGATATAAAAATCTCAAATTAACAACTTCGAGAAGAGTAGACATAGAATTAGTTTTTATCAAAACAACTTGAAGTAATAAATCTACGTTCTTAGTCTGAAAATTGAAGGAAACGAGAAATGTTTTGGAAACAGTATATAAAAGGCCTGGATGGTACTTGTACATAGTATCTCTAAGGAGTTCGTGTTCAAAAACGCGTTTTAGGGCGTGATTGATTACTGTCATACCTTATAAGAATTTTCTTTGCTGTTGGACCAACATACATTTTCTCGTATTGACGCGCCTTGAAAACAAGACCATAAACAGTAATTTGATGTACATTTCCAAAGTACTTTTGAAACCTGTCTTAATCATCTAAACTACCCCCATTATTATCTGCATTATAGCGGCGTTGGTATGTCGGTGTTCAATATGTTTTTATATATTTTGCTCTGGGCAATTCTTTATTTGCGTGTAGTTTCCCTAAAGCTAATGCTCGGAAAGACAGTAGGGAACCATATCTACAGCAATTATATCTTTTTGCAGATATTCTCCAAATGGCAAGTACCTTTCATTACAATGTCGCCACTGCACTCGACAAGTATCTGTAATATCCACACTAATGGTAATATCGTCACCTAATAAAAGTTCCTCGTTTGAGTTTAGTACATTTTCGATTTCTCGTAACTCGCACTGAAGCCTAGTTGGTAGCGCGCTCGACTTCAATGCGAGCGGTCCCGGGTTCGATTCCCGGTAGGGGCTCAAAATATCGGTGTTTACCCAGCATCGTGTGGACAACTGGGTAGCTGCTGTGAATAAAAGACAGTGGCGATCACAGTTGTGAGCTTCGCCTCTTTTCTCCCAACATGTCTGGTCAGCGTTGGAGCATCAAACCAACTGCTTCCTCCGGGAGAGACCTCATCCTGTAGTGGATTATGGACCAAAAGGAAGAAAACGAGAATTAACACAACGCTACAACCTCGGGTACGAATCATGATGGTAAAAGAAGCTTCGAGCTCTTGTTCAAATTTAAACAAAGTAAAAATTATATAAAGCGCCATTTTGTTACATTTTCAGTGTTTCATATATCTATGATCTAATGTTCCATTTAACGCTATTTTCGAAGATTCTATACATATAAAAACTATATTCTACAATTTGTTAAAAGTTTAAAAAAATGTTTAACGTCCCAAGTGAGAATAAGCAACAGTTCATCGCTACTAATTATGAACGTGTTGATATCACTGTATTAAATGTATCTTATGATCAATAATAATGAAAAAATAACTTTCTTCAATTTATTTAACCACAGAGAATGTTTGTCAGTAGAGGCTAGTAAGTAGCTTTCTTAAAGTTTATTTATTGCTTTTACCGGAGAAGTTAGTAGCTGTAAAACTGGTGTAACTAGTAAGTAAATCAATCTTTAAAAACAGGAGAGTGGATACTCATGTTTTGCGACGTTGCCACATAATTATTTATATCAGAACTTAGTTTTTTAGAGACCGACAAATGAGTTATAAAAAACTTATAATAAATAACAAATAAATAGATTACGACAAAGAAAATTGAGTCTGTTTTGTACAGGAACTTATCTGTTGATGAATGGCTTATTCTTAACACGTTTCTTACAGTGGAAAACACTTAATTTGGTAATTTGGACTTTTAAAGGAGACCGCTCATTTTATCATTGACTAAGTGTACTTAAAAGTAATACCTTTGCTGCTACCTACTCAATGTTTACCCCGAAATAGTGCTCACCGAGGACCAACATGCATCAGGAGCGTTGCAAGCTAAGGCTTTAAATACAATACGAAGTATATAAATAAGTAGATTGACACTTAACCAAATATACAAAATATTAACAATTTTTATCAGATAATAGAGTGTAGTAACACTTGATTGTGAGAATGGAAGCAAAATTAATATATAGTATTATCATTGTCCTAAATATAAAATATTTTACAGAGGTAATTTTTCTGTTGGAAACTAGCAGATTGATACAAGCGAAAGGGACATAAAATAAATACATAGACTCTGTAGTAGAATAGGGTGTGAGGAGGCAAACAACAACACAAGTAATACTTTTTTAAAATTATTTTTCGACCTTACTGCCTGTTCGAGTATACTAAGTGGAACGTATATCTTCGGTTCACAGACAGCCGTAATTGAAAGCGAGTGGGAAGTATGAGTCCAGAGTACCGTAGTCTATTTAAATACTGGACTGCTCCTATGGGGCACAGAATTCTTGGGTGATGGGCATGTGTAGGGTTGGAGTGCCAGGAGTGAACCATGGCTTGTAATGAAGTTTCTGAAAAGATAATACGCAAAGCACCACACTATTCTTCACCCTGGCTTCATTGTTTATTTGGTACTAGGGTCATAATCAAGCTAGTAGGCTTCTAAGGATGGGATCTAGAGTTTTAGCTAAAGTGGGCTTCGAACTAGTGCTCCGAATATTCTAAGCATTCAAATAATGAATAATATTCTACTGATAATACGAATTTTGAATTTATATATGATCTTAATCATATACGGTCATGATAATTCAAATATTGGAATGTTCGAAAATGTTAGATTATATGTTCGATCAAATGTTCGAAATGCCAGAAAACAGAATAATATTCGAATAATGAGAGCTTAAATTTTGACGCATGCTTGTTAGTCTGTATATCATTGGTGTTCAACCCTCATTAGGACTGACTTCTCAATACCAATTGTGGAATAAACCAAGCTTACTTTGCAAATGCGACAACTTATGCACGCTTACAAAATCAAGTCACAAAGGTTAAAATCAGGCTTAATTAAGCAGTGTTGTTTACAAGAATGAAGCTTGAAAGAGGGTCGACAGGACAAGAAAGATAAACATAACAAACTCAATTATAATAATATAAACGTTGCCCTCGATGGAAATCCATACAAGGGCCGGTAGCACAATAACCCTATGCTGTAGTCACCAGATCATGGTATCGCACGCCCTAGCTAGCTTTCTAATAGCTATTTATACTTACTTAGTTCATATGATCACAAAACACGTCTTTAGTGAAAGGGTGAGAGTTAACGAAGGAAGCTTACGGTGAAAGAGCCTAGCACGTGAAGGAACTTCATTGCACTGAGACCACAAGTGAGTGACATCTTTGTTGCAAGCTGGTATGATAATTGTGTTACTTTCACATTTTCCTCGCTGCATGATGGTGAGGACGAGGACAAAGTTCTAACTTTAGGTGTGGATGACGGAAAAGTTACAATTTGAGATAAGGGTGAATGAAGGTAAAGCTGAAACAGTGTGAGGGTGAGGGCCACGTTAAAACAGAAAGTGATGTGAGAGCAAAATTCAAGGGTTAAAATTATATTGACCGTGTCAATCTTGTATCGAAACGCGATGGTGAGCTTGATTGAGTTAGTGTGAAGTAAAGCATGAGGGTTAGACTGAAGCTGAAACATGAGTCGAGGGTAAGCTGACTCTCTCCTACTTGGTCCTCAACCAGGGTTTCCGCCAGTATTTTCAGTTTGGGGGACGTAAAGTTAAAATAGGGAGGATGGAGTTTTGCACGGTTTATATCTATTTTTCACCGCAAAATTCTTAAAGATGGAGGATGTTGTCGAGAATTAAGGGGTGACACCCGTCACAGGGAAGTCTGGCGGAATCACTGTTCTCAACCCTCACCTGTTCTCATTTGAACTTCACCGTTATCTTCAGTCTCATGTCTCCACTTTAATTACACCTCACTCTCCACTCTACGCTTTGACTCACAGTCACTCAACCTTAGTCTCAAATTTCAACCTCATCCTCCTCATTTGCTCTAGATTAACTTTCCAAGTTAACTGCATAAACGTTGTTCTTGAAAGCGAATAGAATAAAATTAACTACGTTTCTCATGTTCTCATTTGCATGGTAGAAGCAGATTGAATTTTAAACTATATTTCAACGAACATTTAATTTCGTTAATATAGCGTTAATGTGATATGTTTTCAAGTATGGCATAAATTTCGCTGTATATGCGTTTTTCACTTATTGAAAAATACAAATTTAATAGTGCAGTGATGGTCAAAATGTTAAAGAAGAAAAAAGGAAAAAGACAGAACGAAGGAATGTATTCTTTATTCATATTCTTACATGATTGTTAAACGAAGCTTCTGGATTTGTGGCAACTGCATTCTAGACCACCTCTTATTACAGATACCGTAAAAGAGTAGTGACTTTCAAGGCGGATCAATGGATAGGCGATCAAGGTGGTCGAGCGAACTAGTGCGGTAGTCCATCGACTCCAAGATCGTTGCTTCGAATCTCTCCTCGTGTAAGGATGTTAATGTGTGTGTGTGTGATTTTAACTTAGGATTTAAGGTAGTTAGCATACATATGTATTTTCAATAATAAAGGAATAAAGTAAAGTTAAAATAATTAAGGCCCGCTTAAGACGAGAAATATTTTTAAAATAATTGATGATGGGATAAGAAAAGGAGCTAGCAACGACGAGTTCGGAAAGTTCCAGCTTCGAATCCTGCAGCACACGGTCGAATAATTTACGTTGGAAAATTAATGCTGTATAATTAATGCTGTATCTTAAGTTTAAAGAAAGGGAAAACCAACATTATAAGGAATTGTATAAACAATATAAAACTTCCTATAGGGAAAATGTAAGCAAACTAAAGGCGGAAAATTTAACTAAAAAATTAGTAGCTCTGATAATATATCAAGGAGTTCATGGTCTTATGTAAATAGTCTTATAAACAACAAAATAGATGAAAAACTTATAAATATGACGATTGAACATGATGGTAAGATCATTAACACACCAAATGAAATATGTAATGTTTTTAATAACTATTTTGCAGAGTTAACCACAAATGATGTATCTTTAGACAGTACTGTGGCATTGCAAAATATTTGTAATATTGATAATAATTTTGAATTCGCTATACTCCAAATAGATCATATCAATGTTTTAATTGATAGTTTAAGGAATAAACATTCAGCTGGTTGGGATGAATGTTGTCCTTTTTTGCTAAAGGCATGTAAATTAGAATTGATATCTATATTGACTCACTTAATAAATTGTACCCTTATAGATGGAGTATTTCCTAGTATTCTTAAACTTTCAGTAATTAGACCAATACACAAGAAAGGTACACTTCGCATCAAAAAATTGCGACAGCGAACGAAGTGCAGCTAGGCAACCCAATTGGCACCTTCTTATCCGATAATCGTGTCTGGTAAACAGACACCCTCTTTCTCTTTCCTTCGTCTCGCCCATACTGAAATCATCAAACATCAAGAGCACGTTTTTGTTTTTCAAAATAAACATATATTAGTATCGATAAAATGAAAGAATAAAAGCGAGACGAATCAATATACATAACTTGATGCAGGGAGAAATTTAAACACACAGTGAAACATTGAAACCGATGAACGTCTGTTAGACAGAGGCAGAGATGTGAGAGAGAGAGAGAGAGAGAGAGAGAGAAGAAGAAGAAGAAGTAAAGATAAAAATATGGAATTTGAACATAGTAAACAGATTAAGTTCAGTACCAACACAATAGAGTTCGCTTCCCACAAACAGCAAGATAGAAGTGACTTTTGGACTTTATATTTGTTCATCGCTCTTTGAATATATAAAGGGTTCTTCAAAAATTCATTAAGTCACTTTCAAAATGGAAACCAAACTTGGTGGGCAGATTAAATACTCATGATTTTCCACTGAAACTCCAGAGTTTTGAGACACAATTAGGATAATGTCAAAAGCGTAACACACATGCTTTTTCTTGCGCGGGGTTCGGTTGCAAATTCGGTGAAGCTTATTAAATATACTGGTTCTAAATACTTTGTAATCAGGAATTCCGCCAGGATTTGTTGATTGGGATGTGTAAAGTCAAAATTGGGAGGGTGGACTAGAGTTTTGCACGCTTTCTATCAAAAACTTCGGGGTAGTCTCCAGAATCGAGTCCCACAGGGACCGGGCTCTGGCGGAATCACTGATTGTAACAAACCCAGTAGATACCATAAACCATACCTTCTATTCCAGACTACGAATGCAAAAGTGAACATAAAAAGAGAATGAATGAATGATAATTTTTCTGCTTAATTTCTATCAGAAAGAACCAAGATTATAATTCCAAACTGTATCAAAATGAAAAGTTACAAATGTTCAAAAGCAAAATTAGCATGTTCCTTATAGGCATAGTAAACTTTACATGTTCCACATTGCAAACGTGCAAAGAAGAAACACATGTAATAATATGTTGGCAAATTAGAGCATGGAAACGAATTTCGTGCCAAACGAATATAAAAATAATTCTTCTCATGAAATTGTTAAAAAAGGAGGCATCTGCTACTCATGCCTTAAAATTTGTCAGTTCTGGACATGCCACTATATATTCCACCTATTGCGAATATAACGTTCTAATAATTACAACACTAATGAACTAGTGTTTATAACAATTCGCACAGATGGAATAAACACGGCAGAGCTGAAAAGGTTACCGACTGCTTCGATGTAGATTTGATGACCCGGAAGATGAAGGAGAGATTTTAATGATTTAATTGCGTTTGAACAGTGTTTATTTCAGGGGTGACCAGGATCGGAGACGTTGCCCCGAGAACACGAAAAATACGACGTCAAAATTCCCAGTTAAATAGATTTTCCAGACCGGGTCAATCGGGTTATCGGGTCACTCATGTTTGGGTCAGTCCGTATCACCGGGTCATCGAAAGTGGCCCGGATTTGACTGTGGAATACGCACAAACAGAGAGAGTGTGTGTAAATTAAGAGAAGAAATAAACATGAATAGAGAGAAGGAGAGGTAAAAGAAGAGAAAGAAGCAGCAAAGACACGATAACAATACATCAAGAAAGAGAGGAAGAGAGAAAGATCAATGAAAAATATGAAAACTACATTATCATTATGCTAAACAGCACACACACCTGTTTACTCGGATTCTGACCAGTGATACTTCGTTAAGTTCGCCCCAGTCCCGAGATGAATCTTTGTTTGAATACTTCAGTGTTTGTGAAAAAAGAAACTGATTGGTGGTGAATCGAACTCAGGTTTTCAAATTAGAAGTCCAGCACGATAGGGATACTCCACAGGCGACGTTTTCCATATCGTGCTCAACAAATGCTATAGTGTTTGTTTCTACCAATAATAACATGAAAATGGATACTTCATATCAATGTCGTGTTCTTAAGTGTCCCCCCTGAGACTTAATTTGGACTTTTCCAACCAACATTCGTAAATCGTCTTTCTCTCTATAATGACTCATGTGATCCATTCCACAGTCGGAAATAATATCCGTTTTGTATGCGAAGTGATTAGATTCTTCACGACCGCTTTGTTAAAAATACTTGGCTTGAACAGGATTCGAACTTATGTTGGTTTGCTTTAATACTTCAAACTTCGTCACTTTTCCTCTACCCCATTTTGCCAACGAAAGACAGCACTCATGAATTATGAAGTTCAAATGCGAGGAAAATGTAACATTGAGTATATGTGATATATTTTGTCTGTACGTATTCTTTAGTAAGTCAACACATGTGTATGCATGTCCTGTTTGTCATGTCGAATTATGAAATGAATATATTATGTGAGTTTGAAGAACAAATCCAGTTTAGGGTAAGTATTGTCATATTAAGTTACGATCATTTATTGTCTTTTATTTTAACGTAAACCAGCCTGAACGAAGCTAACATCATAAAAAAATATCATTAGCAAATGGAGAAGTTAAAACTGCAATTAAAAGTTCTAATACACTTCGTGTAATATGACAAGTTGAACATAACACAAATTAAAACTTTTGACAGCTTTTATTTAAGTATCAAAAGTCGTCACTTGCAGGCGATTCGAACCTACAACCATAACGTTTCCTACTTCAGCAAGTACCTCAGGATTGAATTTGATTCGGCATCATGTGTCTATATTACTCGAAAGTGCAGGTTTTTGTAAATTTCCGAACGGAATAGCTTACTGACTGAAGTCGCTTAGCATCAAAATTATTTTCACATTTTCAACTTCTGTGGAATAAGAAAAGAATAATGTTAGCGGTGTAATACTTTTCTACCTCGTCGCCTTCATGGCCGAAGTCTTTCAGGCCCTTGGTTATTTTACACTCAGTCAATTATAATCTGAGCGCACTCTTTAGCAGCACTTAGAAAGTTTAAGTTCAGAAATTGAATTATGTCGCAACCTTGCAACAACATGAGTGACCACTGCGCGGGTTTTAACACAATGAGTGAATTAGTGCAGTTTTCGAGTACTAATCTTTGTGAAGAAAATAATGTTTGTATATCTAGTTGTGATGTAGCAAAAAATATGTGAATAAAAGTAATTAGAACTTTTCTCTTGTTTTTATTATTCATAAAATAAATTATAATACGGCGATGTTGCTTTCTATAAAAGCTAATTTCATAGCTTTTATATCTAGGTGGCAAAGGGAGTAGAGGAAAGTGCCGGAATTTGATGTACTAGAGCAAACCAACATAGGTTCGAATCCTGTTCAAGCCAGGTTCTTTTACAAAGCGGTCTTAAAGAATCTAACCATCACTTCTCATAAAAAATGGATAATATTTACAATTGTGGAATGAAGCACGAGTCATTATAGAGAGAAATACGATTTACGAATGTTGGTTGGAAAAGTCCAAATTAAGTCTCAGGGGGACAGTTAAGAACACGACATTGATATGAAGTATCCATTTTCATGTTATTATTCGTAGAAACAAACACTATAGCATTTGTTAAGCACGTCTTGAGTAAAGTCGTCTGTGGAGTATCCCTATCGTGCTGGACTTCTTCTTTGAAAACCAGTATTCGATTCCCCATCAGTCAGTTTCTTTTTAGCATACACTGAAATATTCAAACAAAGATTCATCTCGGGTCTGTGGAGAACTTAACGAAATATCACTGGACAGAATCCGAGTAAACAGGTGTGTGTGCTGTTTAGCATAATGATAATGTAGTTTTCATATTTTTCATTGAACCTTCTCTCTTCCTCTCATTCTTGATGTGTTGATATCGTGTCTTCGCTGCTTCTTTCTCTTCTTTTACCTCTCCTTATCTCTATTCATGTTTATTTCTTCTCTTAATTTACACACACTCTCTCTGTTTGTGCGTATTCCACAGCCAAATTCGGGTCACTTTCGATGACCCGGTGATAGGGACTGACCCAAACATGAGTGACCTGATAACCAGATTGACCCGGTCTGGAAAATCTATTTAACTGGGAATTTTGACGTCGTATTTTTCGTGTTCTCGGGGTAACATCTCCGATTCTGGTCACCCCTGAAATAAACACTGTTCAAACGCAATGAAACAATTAAAATATCTCCATCATCTTCGAGGTTATCAAATCAAACATCGAATCACCGCGTCAGAATGCGATCGAATCTTAAACCTGATGACGCAGTCGAAAACCTAACCAGCATCCCCCGACAGTCGGGGCCCGTTTCAGCTCCGCCGGGTTTATTCCATGTATGCGAATTTTTATAAACACTAGTTCATTAATGTTGTAATTATTAAAGCGTTATATTCACAATAGGTGGAATCTAGAGTGGCATTTTCGGAACAGATATGAGTAGAAAATAGTCCCCTTTTTTAGCTATTTCAATAGAAGAATTATTTTTATATTAGTTTGGCAAAAAATTCGTTTCCATCCTATAATTTAATTTATCAACATAATATTATGTTCCCTTTTTCACTTTTGAAATGTGCAACATGTAATGTCTGGTATGCCTATAGGAACATGCGAATATTGCTTTTGAACATTTGGAACTTTTCATTTTGATACAGTTTGGAATTATAATCTTGGCTCTTTCTGATAGAAATTAAGCAGAAAAATTATTATCCATTCATGTTCTTTGTATGATCAATTTACATTACTAGTCTGGAATGGAAGATATGGACCACGGTATCTACATGGTTTATTACAATCAGTGATTCCGCCAGACCCCAGGCAACTGGGAGGGGGGCCAGCCCCAAATCCTTGCGAATATCCCCAACTTTTACTTTATTTTCACTGTCAAAAGTTGGCAGAAACATTGTAAAGCTACCTACACCCTCCCAATTTTGACTTTACACACGCCAATCTGAAAATCCTGGCGGAATTCATGATTATAATTTATTCCGAACTAGTACGTTCAAAGAGCCCAACCGAATTTGCAGCCGAACCACACACAAACAAACCATGTGTGTTACACTTTTGACATTATCCTAAATGTGTCTCCAATGGAAATCATGAGTATTTAATCTGACCATCAACTTTGGTCGCAATATTGAAAGGGTATAAATGAATTTTCAAGCGCCCTTTATATATTCGAATAGCCCTGAAAAACATATAAAATCCAAATGTCCCTTCTATCTTGCTGTTAGATTTGTGAGCACTGCACTTTATAATGTTAGGTTCTTTTTTACTACATTTAAATTCCATATTTTTATCTGTACTCCATCTTCATCTACTTCTTTTCTCCCCTTCCTCTCTCTCTCTCTCTCTCTCTTTCTCTCTAATTTCTCTGCCTTTGCCTGAAGGCACCCATCGGTTTCAATTTTTCATTGTGTGTTTAAATTTCTCCCTCCGCCAACTTACGTATATTGTTTCGTCTCCCTTTTATTCTTTCATTTTATCGATAAAATTCGATACTAATACATGTCTATATTGAAAAAAACAGAAACAAAAAAAAACCTACCGAAATAACGTGCTCATGATGTTTGCTGATTTTACTATGGGTGTGACGAAGGAAGAAGAAAGAGGGGTCTGTTTACCAGACACGATTATGGGATAAGAAGATGCCATTTGGGTTGCCTAGCTGCACGACGTTCGCTGTCGCAAGTTTTTTGATGCGAAGTGTACCAAAGAAAAAGTAGAAAATTACAGACCAATATCGCTCACATCCACTTTTAGTAAATTAATCGAAAAAATTATTCTTCAATATTTAGTACAACATCTCGAAGATAACAATATTCTTGGTTACTTTCAGCACGGATTTGGGGTACGATAACAGCAGTGACAAAATTTTACCATAAAGCATCAGATAAAATGGATGAAGGATGTAAGATTGCTGGCCTGTATCTTGACCTCTCTAAGGCGTTTGACAGAGTGCATCATCAAATTCTGTTGTCAAAATTAAATAAATATGGACTGATGGGGAAATTATACAATATTGTAGAGTCGTATTTAAAGGATAGGGAACAATGTACCGAGATAATAGGTGAAGAAAATAATGTACTAAGAAGAACAAGGTCACATAGAAGAAACGTTGGTTTAGGTGTTCAACAAGGCTCAATCTTGGGTCCATTCTTATTCCTTGTTCTGACAGATATCTTGTGGCAATGTATGCAGATGATACTTCTAGCCTATTGTGGTATCATAACATAAGAGGTTTGGAAAAACAGATAGAGAGTTTTACGAAGATAATAGCAACATATCTTGACATATGCTTGACATCAATAATCTTTTCTTTCCAACAATCAGAATAAAATAACAATTGAATTTAAACAAAATCTAAAAAAAAACATCTTTAAAGCAGGAAAATCTCATCTAATGCCTTCCCAGGAGGCAACGTACCAAGAACAGAATATACATTCCCTCGCTGAATTGCGATACTGAGGCGCTGGATTAGGAAGGTGTTCGCGCGAGCATCACCTGAAACTATCCGTATTCGCCGACCAACTTCTTTAATAAAATTAAGGCCTGCCGTGCCCCAAGTACTACTTGACTCAATTGCGATCGCAACAAAAATATACTGTGCAAGTAGATTAGAGTATTTTCGATTTTTATCGGCCTCTCTACGAATAGCAGCACCACCCGCTTTCAAAGAAGAATGAGTAACATTTGAAATGGCGAAAGTATCAGCGCAGGTGAAATCCCATAAGAGAGGTCTTCCTCTTTTCCATGGAACTAGTGTCATTCCATCAGGTCTCTTACCGTCGGAGCGGCTACAGCCAGATAGTTCTCGTACCGATGGTACATTAGCAGAAACTAGAGAAAATGAATTATTTTAAACAAAACAATCTAAAGATTAACACGGACAAAACTGAACTAGTTTATTTTGATCCAGCTGGAAACAAAATCTCTGTCACAGATCATAACACTTGTATTGATAGTAGCGATTCTTGCAGGTTTCTTGGGCAGTATGTAGACAACAAATTTACTTGGAAAAATCATATTGAACATATTTGCACAAAATTAACTGCAAGTATTTACTTATTAAGGAGACTTTCTGATTATCTATCTACAGAAATACTTAAATCAATTTATTTTTGAGTGATTTATCCTTATTTGTCATATGATCTCTTACTATGGGGTAGTGCCTGTGGAAGTATTGTAAAAAGAGTTTTTGTCCTTCAGAAAATGGCTATCAGAACAATTGTTAAAGTGAACAGGAAAAATTCTTGTAAAGATTTATTTAAACAACATAATATTTTAACATTATATGCAATGTTTTTATACCAGAAAAAGAATTTAGTAAAACAGGACAATGAATTCACGGTAAGAAATGAAGAAATTCACAATTATTATACCAGAAGTAAAGACAATATACACACAGTAAGTAGGAGACGGGAAGCAACAAGCAAAAGTCTCTACATTCAGGGTACAATATTTTACAATAAATTATCTGCGTCAATAAAGAAATTAGAAAGTAAACAGTTTACCAATACCCTAAAAAACTTCTGGTACAAAAGTGCCCATATGACCTCAATTTCGATTTCACGAGTTAGAATACTGAATGTGTAGATTAATATATATATATATACTATATATATATATAAAATGCCTATGCCTATGTAGACTATAGAATCAATTGACCATGTTCATGCATTTCTAATGTTACGAACAATAAAGAATTTGAATTATATCATTATAAAACCAACGGACAAAATGTAACTAAGTGTGTATACAAATTATAGCAACCATTCTCTGTTTTGGTGAACTGAACCCGTTTAACTTTCTTCTTAATCATTATCCAACGTCGAATATACAGTTGAACAAACGGAGATTTCGGCACATTTACAATGATAAAATAATATTTCCATACTAACGTCCAATCCACGTATTTTCCATGTATGTGTGCTATTGGGGAGGTAGTGTCTTTTACTCAGTATCAATACTATATATTTTGTTCCGTTTCTTTTGGCAACCTAAAAGCATAAGAGCATTCCTAAATTTTTGACCACACTGAGCCGAACAAAACCTGATTTCTATATCATCGAGGTCTCCCAAAATAATTGCCATCGACTGACCAAATTTTGCATGCACACATACTTTGACATTCTAATCATGACGGTATAAAGATATGAAGTTAATTTCTGCTCCAACAGTATGTTTGCTTGTAAGTTATTTGCTCTTGCAGTAGCATATAACTCGGGACGGACGTAAACCATTATGCTGTTACCGCCTATACAATAAACTTTATCTCATCTTCAGTAGTATAGTTAGGTTGTCTAACAACTTCCTCTACATTGTCAGGAATGTTAATTTAAACACAAAATTACCTTGGTTTGCTCGCATAATTATCCCTGAACCCTGGAAACTCTATACGGTAAATTAATCAGCATAGTCGACGTTTGTGAAGTTAGCCTCCACCCGAAACCAATTAAGATGTAACTTATATGAATTGTTAGGGAGTTGTTAGGAGTAAATTAGTCTCATTAGGGAGTAAGCGATGAGCTGGTGACAGCGCCAGCAAATGTCAGGGGTACCCACTTACGTCATTTCTGGTTGTTGTTGTGTTCAATCGTTAATGAGTTCTTAGGGAGGGATAGAGAGTACATTACTTTCTTTAGGGAGTGAACAATAACTTCGTGACGGCGCCAGCAAATATAGCAAAATGTGAAGTTAGCTCCCCAGGGCACCCAAACTATACATTTTTTGGCCGTTGGTGCGTAGAATCATTAGGGAGGATTAGGGAGTATATTATTTACGTTAGGAAGTGAACGATAACTTGGTGACGGCACCAGAAAATATTGCCGATATGTATAGTTAGCCAAGGGACCCCAATTATTGAATTTCGGGTCGGCGTTACCAAGTTAACTGGTGCCGCCCTCAAGTTATCATTCACAACCTAAAGAAAATAATATGCTCTTTATTCCTCCCAAACAACTGAAAATAAAGTTGACCTGAACTTAAATGGTTGGGAGGTAGGCTGAGTTCAGACATCTGCTGTATTTACTCGTACCGTCACCAAAATATTGTTCTTTCCCAAACGAAAATAATGTACTCCCTATTCCTCTCTAACAACTCCCAAAAATTGGAGGAACAAAGACCAAAAATTGTATAGTTTGGGCCCCTTGGGGGACTGACTTCACACATTGGCCACATTGAGTGGCGCCGTCATCAGATTATCATTCGCTCCCTAACGAAATAATGTACTCCCTATTCTTCCCAAAGAACTCCCTAACAGTTGCCTAAGTGGGGGGATGTGTGAAGTTAGCCCCCAACATTTGCTGGCGCCGTCACCAGCTTATCGCTTACTTCCTAACGAGAGTAATGTACTCCCTGCTTCTCCCTAACAACTCCTTAACGATTCAGATAAGTTACATCTTAATTGATTTCGTTAATTCGTTCATATATAAAATTATATTTGGTTTATCCAGAAAAATAACTCAATTTTCATTTACTTAATTATGCAAGAAATTTAAATACTAGCTAGCACATATAATTATGTGTGTGTGCTACTTACAAGTGTTTACTTAAATCTACAAGTATAGTATAAATATAATAAAGATCATGGATGCACTCATGACTCATCTACTTCAAAAGAACATACCTAAGATCAGGCTTGTATATCTAGTACATAGGTTCAGATTCAAACCAACCAATGGAAGAATAATAAACTTAAAATTTCAAAACTGTTCAATCAGACGACTTTGAACAATCATATTCTTCCAAGTGTATTCGTCAGAACAATGACTTTTGATCAGCTGGTTTGGTTAATGAAATCTTCCCTTTACAAATAGAATTCTTTATACACTAAAATCCCTAGGAGCAGAAAACCCGTCTTAAAGTATCTATAGTTACTCCTCTTGAATACAGAGAATACGTTTAGCAAGATAACGCAGCGCTTGTGGGCCAAGCTCGTGCTTCACTCACCTGTCCGCGCCCACTATTCGGCCCATGGCTTTCACATAACTTTGAGCTTCACGGTTTACTGCTGAATGAATTTTGAATTTCGTACCATGCATTTTACATAAACTAGTAATAAAATTGGATCTCCGATACGTCCGGCATGCCCGGTGTCCAAATGTATGAATAAAATTATTTTATAATTATTGAACGTATGGCCTAAAGTTACCGGAGAATATGGCGGGCGAGGATAGGTGAATAAACCGCCAATAACCGCTGCGATGCTAAAGCAATGGCCTGTAGAACGCAATGTGCTTCAAATTAGTGATTTTAGTGTTTTTGTGGTGGTGAGAGTGCAGAATCTCGTGAATAATGGGGAGGGCTCTGTAAGTAGTACACTATCTATGTCCTTCTATTCACATTACTATTAAGACTTGTAAACATGGTTTTACCACAGAAAAACTAATTTACATTTTTTTTACGCCAGGTGATTTTATTGAGTTGCAGTCTTCTCAGGTCTACCAAAGTGGGTTCAGACCAAAAAGCTGTAACGAAACTTTTCGAGTTAAGTATGCTTGAAAACAAAAGTTTTCTTGTTAAATTTTATAATGATTTCTGAAATGAGGGTATGTCATAGAAGTGCTTAGTAATGAAAATGTTACATTTCAGGCTGTTAAAATGCAGATCACAATTGTGATTAAAACTCTAGAATAATATTACTATCTAAAATCTACATTTTATCTTTGTGATATTGAAACACAAGGAATTAATTATACGAGATTAGTCAATACACCAATACAAACTATTAAATAGCATTTTTCTGGTTGCTGATTTCTTAACGCACTGCAGATGAGGAGAAAACAAGCAAATCTTTCCATGCCCATTAAAAAACTTTTGTGTTTCAAGACCTGAATGAAGAGTTGCATCTAAAAATACACGGTTATTTTCTGAAAGAAGTACTTATCCAATCGAAATATGTACTGCCTTGATAAAATCACTTTGCATGATTCACTACAGCTTTTCGTTAAGATCTTGAGGTTAATGTAAAGCAACGACCTCCAACAAATTATGGCAGCACTACCTCTGTGTATGTCTAATGTATTTTTATCGTTGCACGAAATTTAAACGCTACTCCTACAAATTAAAGGCTAGAGTTTTAACTTTCAGGGGAGAAAGTTCATAACCAATTCAAGAGTTCGATCAATGCCGATTCTTTTATTTTTCTTTCTCGTTATTGTTGAAATCATTTTATTGTTGTTGTTAATATCGAAAACTACAACAATAAACTAGAAAGAAAATAGAAAATCGGCATTGATCGAACTCTTGAACTGGTTATGAACTTTGTTCTCTGAAAGTTAGGACTTTCTAAGCTTGAATCTGTAGGGGCACAATTGAAATTTTGTGCAACGATAGAAATACATTAGACATATACGGCATCTTTTGTTAGTGATCGTTGTTTTACATAACCTTAAAACGAACAAAGCTTTTTTTTTCTTCAAAAAAAATTATATGTTAGGAGCAATGCTTGTTTGCTTCTCAACTATTCGCTCCTATAACTAGATTCATTATGGACTAACAACTATAACAATTTAAAATGTATGTCATATACTTATAAACTATGTCTTTGCAGTAACAAATTCCGTGCAAAGTAAATTACTTTAATCTTTGAATATTGTTATCAATAATATTTTTAAACATATGCTATTTAACATCAATTATGACACAATTGCTATTTACAGAAGCACAGAACTAATTAGCAAATGAAAAGAGAACTAATGATAAAAAAATAAGCAGAACTTTAAATAGCCCGCCTGTTGTGGTCTGATGGTTAGTGTGCCAGACAACCAAGTGGCACTGGGAAGGCTGAACGGCAAATCAGATCCTGGTCAGGCGGGCCAGTGAGACCATCATTAATGGGGTTCAGCTATGATTTCCTCAGTCTCAACTGGTGAATGACTAAGTGCCGGTACGTACAATTATGCTGGGCTTCGGACCACGCCGCGGGTTGAACCCGCTTCAGCGACCGTTATAACTCAAGCAAATTCTGTATACAATTTTGATGGTTTCAGCCTTACAATTTTTGATAAACTAAGTCTTGGAATCAAAAAACAATAACCCGCACAATTTCTCAGACAACCTCAGCTCGCAAGATTATTAGCATGTCAACACAGATTATTTAATTCTCAATATTTCACTTACCTAGTTAACAAAACATTTTATCTATTTATTTTGGATTAACTTTGACGACCAAATTATTATTATTTTGTACATTCCAACTCCTCCTTAAAATCTTTTTACTCTTGTTTACAATAAAGTGTTTACTGTTCAGCTGATTGAATTCTATCTTCCCAGATGTTGAAAAATTAAAACCTCTTTAATATTACCCTTTAGAAACAATTACTACAGAAATCAGTTATTCTGAAAACATATTTGTTTTCTTTTACACAATTTTCAAAAGCATTAATTCAATAAAATTACACAACCTACATCTTCCTATTAGATAGCCTCGACCATTACATCCTTCACAATGTATATGTATACAGGTAAACCATTCCGCCCTGATTGGCTGAATGGTGTATGACGAAAACTGGAAGTATAGCAAAGAGTTTCCCTTTGGAGAAATCATTGTTATAGTAAGATTGGAAATCGCCAGGTAGGTAGCGACAACTGCAACCAATCAGGGCACGTAATGCTATTACAGTGCCTCTTGCGACAGGGGAAATTAGCAGTCACGCAGAGGGGTCCATTCCCAACAAGTGAACAAAATTGACTTTCCATATTCCATTGCGTTGATGACGTCAGTTAAAAGATTTTGAGGGAACCTTTAACCTACAGGTATATGCCTACTTCTGCAAGGATGTCCTACATTTTTCTTTAACACATGAGCTAGAGCAATACGAGTTGTTCTGTTGCTCTTTGTTCTAATTATAGTCGTAAAACAGAACGAACAAGGGCTGATTTACATGCACGCTGGCGTTGCGTGCTTTGCTTGCGATTAGAGTGAGTAGCCAATTGAAGCACGTGTTTTATTACGTAATACGTAGAACACGCAATAAAACACGTGTTTCAATTGGCTATTCATCCAAATAGCAAGCAACGCAAGCGTGTTTGAAAATGAGAAGTAAAATATTTTAGACTTCACTAGGCCATGATAGATGGTAACGTTTGAAGTTTGGCTCTCATATAACTGTGAAATTCAAAATATTTATCGCATTCTACTAACGATTTAGAACCAAACTTGTTACGCTACTCTCCAGGCAACGACTGATTGACTGTTTGTGATTTTAATGTCGAAGCGAAATACTGAATATCAATTTTGTGTGGTGTTGCGTCCCCCTGACACCAGGAGAGCTACCGTCGCTAAGATTTGCCCATCTGAGGCTCGCTGAGTCATACATGGATCTTTAGTTCCCGGCAAATTCCTACCACTTACGTCATACGCAAAGGAATATGGGAATTCAAAACTGTTCACTGTTGTCCGGAACGGACCCCTCTGCATCCTTCAGTATGAAGGTTCATTTCAAAATTCAAACATTACATCACTTATGGCGCCACTGTAGCGCAGTGTTACCAATACCTGCATATTGTTTTCTCAGCAATTACCTGAAGTAAACTGATGACTTTACGTATTGTAGCAAGCTGAGATCTCGCTACAAAATTACCTGCCCCCACTGGAAAATTTACATTAATTTCCCCTATTTGTAATAACATTGTTACCTCCATTTTGTTTGACAAATCTCAATCCTCTCCCAAAATCAAGTAGTTGGCTTCCAGATCTTCACTTTCCAATTCCAGTTTACAAAACCAACCAAACCTACAACTGAACAACATTAATTACTAAACCATTTGAAACACCTCTCAAATCATAACCCTCAATAAACAGACAATCACATGTTCTCAATTATTTCGATAGAACATTAAATACAACCTTTTTGTAAAGTACATGCTAACATAACTCGATATTATTGCAATAATGTAAAATTAACGAAAGCTCACTTTGCTTTATTCAAATTAGCTAAATTCCAAACTCTGAAGCAAAATTAATGCAATTTCTCACGAAGCCAATAGTTCAATTCAAATTTTAATAATCAAATGGACATTCCTATTATTTTATTACCTAGAATTTATTTCCAAAACAAAGAAAATACAAGGTTTCCAAAATTTTCAACTTACTAAAATTTACAACCGTTCTATTCAATTTTAAAATAGTAGGATTATATAAAGCACAAAAACACAAACAACAAATCATTGAATTAAAAGATATTACTAGATCATTCAAGTAAAAATTAGAACATTCCTAGCTTTGCCTCTGAACACAAAGTCAAGTTTAATAACATTTGTTTGAAAACTACCTGACTTTAAGACGAAACTCACCTGTGCAAGAATCAGAACAATTATTAGTACATTCAACTACTCTTAAGACTTTAACAATCAAACATTTTAATTAATAATTCTCAAAATCAACATTACTCTAGATTTCTACAGGAAACTACTAAAATCTCCAAACATAAAGTATAATAAAACCGTTTTATTAACTAATTTTTAATATTCTTATTTCCTCAGTCCTTTCTATTATTTCTTCTTTCAAAGTATCTTTTGACTTCGGAAATATGGACTAGTCTAACATCATCTACTTCTGGCCCTATCCTAACCAAAATTGTATTATGTGTCAGGAATTTTTCTATGTTTGCAGATCCTTCGCATTTATCAGGCAAGCTTTTGGTACTTCCCTCACTCAACGAAGATTTTACATGAGTTCTGTACATTATCTTGTCTCCCACGCTGAAAGGAGCCTCTCTTTTTTGTTTCTCAAAAAGTGTTTTTGTTTATTCCAGGTGTTTAACATACTATCCATTTTGGACATGCCTTTAGTCCAAAATATTAACTTACCAGGTATATTTAGATTATACTCAAATTCTTAGTTTGTTTCCTCAATTACTTTTGTCCTTTGAGAAATCAGCTCTAATACAGGACTTCAAACTTTTAACAAATCTTTCTCAATTACTAGCCTCAGAATGGGAAGGCGAATTTTGTATATGTAAAAAGTGTTGAACAACTGCGACACAAAAATACTAGCATTCTCTGATGACAAAGTTTCTGGAAATACATAATTACAGAACATGGTATCTAATTTTCAAGTTAAATATTTCGAACTAAAACTCGGTAATGAATCCAACATGGCAAATCTACTAGCGTTGGCCATCACAATTAAAGTAAAAGGCCTTTGATTACTTGGTAACGGTCAAATTATATTCACCATCCAATTTTTGTTAATCCTTTCGCAAACCTTCGATCTTAGTCTTCCAAACTTATTAAAATTCATATCGTTGATTCTCTGATACACGTCGCAACTTCTCACACATTCTTTAACATGATTCACCAGTCCTTCCCAAGGGATATTTTTCATGATTTTAATTGATGTCTTCAAAGCTCACATGTGCCCACCAGTCAAACTATCATCATGGAAATTGCTAATGATGGTTCTAGTTAATTTTTAGGAACTAAGATCTTATAAGGTGAATTAACTGCCTGGGTCTTCTTCAACAGCAATCTTCCACTCATTTTGTATCCATCCACTACTACTTCTCGTTCAATCCTATCTATAATTTCCTTGTAATTTTCATCCTCTCTTTGTTAATTTTCCAAAGATTCATGAACAACAGGCATATTCCACAAGTTGACCATCGCCAGATTCTTTTCTGTCTTCTTCCCAACCGGTTATCCACCAAATCAAATTGAAACGGGGCGTGCATCCTTAATAGAGAATCAGCAACTATATTATTTTCGGTTCTAATATGGTGAATTTTAAAGCAGAACTGGGACAGTTGTTCCACCAAAACCCCCTATTTCAATA
>JAGDQP010030972.1:0-15515 GCA_022664845.1 Lepisma saccharinum | reverse complement strand
TATATATATATATATATATTCAGTCTTGAAGACAAACAATGTTCAATTTCCATTAACAGAAATTAATTGCACTGAATACATTACGTACATTACCTTTTGTCATTTCTTTACTGTGCCGACTTGATTCTTTTATCCGTTTCCATTATTAAAATACAGGAACAAAAGCCAAGCGTAGCTCACAGATCATTATTTAATGTCGTTGTCTATGAGAACTGGATTGTGCACAAACTTTAAAATGAATACACTTGAATGACGCTGTATAAAGTCTTAGTTAGACCTAAATTAGAATACATGACTACAGTCTGAGACGATTTATCCAAAAGTTGTTCCAACAACTTTGAAGCCACCCCTTTTGTTTTTAAACATTGCTATATTATTTTGAATATGATTACAATTATTAGTGCGATATTTTAACGTTGAAAAGTTACAACGAAGAAGGAATTATATCGACAAAGAGTTTTTACGTAAGGTTTTGAATAATCAAATATAAACACCATACATTCTGGAGAAACTTAATTAGACTGTGCCTGTACAATACGAGGCAAAAATCATGCTTGAGAACTGCAGAGAAACATTACTATATCCTTGAAAGATTATTAAGGACAATGTAAAGCCAAGATGTACGACAAAAGATGGTAGCACTATCTCCATATATGTCAATGCTGCTCCTGCAAATTCAAGCCTAGAAAGTTCAAACTTTTAGGAAACAAAGTTAATAACTAATTCAAGATCTATCCGTGTCGATTTTTCATTTTCTTTCTTGTTCATTGTTGAAAATGCTTCATTGTTATATCCATAACAACAATGAAACGATTTTAACAATGAACAAGAAAGAAAATGAAAAATCGGCACGGATGGAACTCTGAAATTGGTTATAAACTTTCTTCCCTGAAAGTTATAACTCTCTAGGCTTGAATTTGTAGGAGCAGCATTGAAATTTCGTGCAATTATAAAAATACATTAGACATATACGGAGATATTGCTGCCATCTCTTGTCGTACATCTTGGCTTGACATTGCCCTTAAGAACTATGAGTATAAACTGTAAATCCAGAAAAGTAGCTATATGATATCGATGTAGTACTTATACATGTAGCTACTAATCCTGTATTATTCACTGCACATACTTCTGATGTATTTTTCACTTATTGACGCAATACTATATTAGGCTGTATACTGGTGTTCATAGTATGATGTTAAATGAACCATTATTATTATTATTATTATTATTATTATTATTAATAATAATAATAATAATAATAATAATAATAATAATAATAATAATAATAATAATTCTAATGAATGTTTCTTTTGCCTCTTTCTATTCATGTCCTTGTATCCTGCTCTTATTTCACTTACTCACTTATAAATCTTTTCGTACAACAACAAAAACATATATTAGAGATATACGGAGATAGTGCTGCTATCTAGCGTTAGAAATAGTTGGTTTACACTTACCTTAAGTGAGGAAATATATCGCGAGTGAGGAAAGATTTTTTAAAGTTATTTATCTCCAGTACACTAATAGTCTATTAATGATGTAGCGTATTAACTGGTTTTCTGCAGCAAATAACACCGATGGATCAGGGAAGGGATGTGATCGTAGCTTCATCTCGTGCTAAGGTGATCGGTAACAGAATTACGCCTCCATATAATTACAGCGGTAGAGACTCTCTTTGCTTTTCCCTACCTTCGATTAATTATTCTACGTTTTTGGAAAGCAATTAAGATGGAGAATTGAGTAAGTGCAGGGGAGAAAGAGAGAGAGAGAGAGAGAGAGAGAGAGAGAGGAGAGGGAAGAAAGAAATTGAGTAAAAATTGAAACGCAAATTTCGTTTTTATTCGAGTAGCTCCCAGCAATGACGCATAAACGTTAATTGCACATTGAAAGCACACACATTTGCATCTTCATGTAAAAGGACCAGCAAAGAAAGGAGGTTTATGAATCAAAAGTCAGGAATAGAAAGTAAGAAAAAAGAAGAAGAAAAAAACATGAGATAAATATGAAAAATAATGAAAGTGAATTTGACAGAATTCTCTTCAAAGAAAGTTTGTAATCAACAACGCATGAACACTATATTGATGCTAAAAGCAGCAGGTCCTTTAAGGGCAGTCTTTGCCTCTCCATTTATCCTGATTTTTCATCTTCTTGATTTCGTATGTATGAAGTTGTATTTTTTATAGTGTCAAGAAGATGTATTCTAGTCAACTATACCTCGAATATGAACTACAAAATGTGAGTGAGTCCTAAATCAGGATAAAAAATAAATGTCAATATTCTTATCTGAAAAAGCCTGGGAAACCTTCAGTCAGGATGATCGGCAGCTGGGATCGAACCCACGACCTCCCGAATGCTATACCAACGCTGTAATATTTATTTTTAAAGTATGTCTCGCCCTAAGCGGGCTTAATTCCTTAACATATTTTATTATTAAATTACTTTCACATTATTCCTTTTATTAAAACTACCAGTGATCAATAAACTACTTATATCTGAGTTCAAACCACACACAAACATCTATGTCCTAGGCGAGAATCAAACTCACGATCATGGAGCCGCTGGACTAACGCCTTAACCCACTCGACTATCTCGATCGGCGACCACTGAGCTACGGCGGCTCGGTTTGTCAATATTTTTGGTAACCATACTTAGCTTCTGTGGAATTCGACCAAAATATTAAATGTAGGGAATATAAATATTTAAAAAAATGTGACAGAAGTCAAGAGACCAAATTATTTATTTCTGGATCATTTTAAATAGAACGACCCATAACGGGATGAAAAGGGACTGACTGGGTGCGAAGCGTAATGGTGAGTCCACACTATGTCATATTTGTGTGGTTACACATGTTGAATAGGACTATCTAAAGAACACGACAAGCTTCCAGCGTTTCTTGCGATTCCGAAGTTTGAACACAAAACGTTAATACAAAGAGAACACATTTGCTTTATTACGTAGTGCCCGTATTTGAAAATAAGTTGACAAAAAACACTACGAAAGGTTTAAACACCATAAACGTTTCTAAAATATAAATTATTGATATCTGCTGTCCATTGAGCTCTACGTATCGATACTGGAGTGACTGCTTAGTTTCGAACGATAGACGCAACAACAAAAATTTAAACTTGTTTGTCCACTTCCTGTCAAATCCAATATGGACCAAATCTTTAGTTCTAACTTAATTGTATACGCTTCTTATCACTGTGCGGCCCGTTTCTTTTATTTAAGTCTTAATTCCTGAGTTATTCATATAATAGTATACCATACTCTGCATGTAATAGAAAATACTGTAAATAATATTTGCGTTGTTTACAAGAATTAAGACATAAATAGAAAACGGGTCGCACAGCGATATCAAGCGTACCGGTAAAAACGTGAGTTAGAACCAATCATTTTGTCCATATTGGTTTAAACTGAAAGTGGACAAACGAGATTAACTGAACTATGCTCACTGGCTTCATATATTAGTGAAATTTTCAATGGCAGCAGTCACTCCAGTATCGCTTTTAGATAGAGGTCATTGAAGCTGTTTCAACCAACTTGAACATTACTCTTTTTCAGTGTTGTCAGGTTCCCGTCTCAATACTTAAATATTTCCCTTTGTTTGAAAACTTTTCCCACCTGCTAAGTTTACTTTCAAAATTACTAAAAAATTAAAGCAAAAAGTGCAAAAAGATTCAACAAAATTTTTCGATTTTTTGGTCTTTTTTTCCCGTTTTAGCCTTCATGTGGCACATATTTTATCGAGGAAATTTCCCTCCACCTGACAACACTGCTCTCCTTGATCTCTATCTAAAACGATGGTGGATTGCTCGATGCCATTAGAAACATAAAGAGTATACGAAACCAGGGAGCGGAGGGACCAGTTGCTGTTGTTAAACACAGAGTTTTGAATAGAAATATGTTATATGTTGTGAGAACATGTGCATATAATTATTCTTTCCAAGCGTATTAAAGCGATAGAAAATAACTACAAGGTAGTGTATATTATAAATTTTAGGAATTGACACAAGGAAAAATCGAGATTAGAAATTACTTATACGTCTCACAAATATGTTTTAAATATTTTAAAAGTACTTTAGAAGTCCTTCATGCTCAAAAAGTTAGTAGGGTGCTAACGTTTATAGAAATATTCCCTCACACGAGAGGCATCGAAGTCTCCAAGGATAGGCCAGAACATCATAAAGACTGAAACTGAAAATGATTAGCTAATTCCTGAACAACATTTTAGAATGTGATTAGCTAATCCAACATGTTAATCTACCGTAAATCAACAGAATTAAATGTTATTTGATGGCAGTTTCACATGCTCTTCCTCATCTCCGCACGCTTAGATGACGTACTGATATTTTGATGTTCGGATTCAGTCTTCGTTTTAAATTTTGGCCTATCCTATAATTACAACGTCTCTTCTCCGCGTATACAACTCAAGTGTATAAGAATGTTGAGTTAAATCAAACTTATTTACCATGTTTGCTAAAGTCTCCTGGTTGCTTTTCCGATAATAAACTCCTTAAATCTTAAGAGAGAAGGAGAGAATCTTAGGTACGTATTCCTTAAATGCCTGCTTCGTAACAGGACCGTGGGAGTTAACTACAAAAGTTTTAATGACATTGCTAAAAAGTCAACTATCCTTTGCGTTGTATTTCTGTACAGGATTTTTGTCTTTTTTCTTGTTTGTAAAAAAAAAAGTCATCTCTATATTACCACCTAAAGCAGCAATAAAAATGCAAGAAAAACTTTCCTTTCGTTCTAGAGAGAAAAAAAATACATATCACGCTGAAAAATAAAATACGAATGTCACTTTCGTTTGTATGTATATATGTTCTTGTATTAAGCGTGCTCCACATGACATTTTACCCTTTCATTGTCCTGTCGTCGTGTCTTCTTCTTCCTCATGTTCATTTGTCCTCTTCCCGCTTTGTTTTTGTACTTTTCTCTCAATATTTTTTAACGTCCTGTTCCCTTTCTGTTCAAATTATGCATTATTCATAGCCTTCTCACTGTTCTGAGATTTTGGCACCCTAGTCATTAACGTAACAGAGGAAAGGGAGGGGGAGGAGCCACCAGGATGTGGCGAGAACAAGCAGTGAGATTGAGGAACAGAAAGAAAGAAAGAGAGAGAGAGAGAGAGAGAGAGAGAATATATCAAAACATTTCCACTTCCATCGTTATATGTAGACCCTCTTCTCCCCCCTCTCTGTCTCAGATGTGGTTCGGGTTACAAGTTTCCTATGTGAACTAAGAACAAAAAAAAGGTCATGTTCATCCTCTTCTAGGCGACTACAGTATATCTTCATTTTATTTTTATTCTACTTTTTTTCATTCTCACTTCTACTAATTACATAAATCGTCGTGTATTTCATACAGCCTTCCACTTGATCCTTCGGTTTATGATGTAACGCCTTTTCGTGTCGCAGTTTGAGTTGGATAGTTTCATACAGCTCCCCACTTGAGCCTTCTTTTTATTACGTCACACATCTACGTATCCAGCCTGTAATATAGCGTTTGCCTTGATCTTTCTGTAGTATGAAGGAATGAAGTACCGTAATTGTTTAGTATTGTAATTTCATTTTACGTTATCGAAGTATGCTCAATTGTTTTGTCTCGTCTCTGCATTTCAAAGCTTTAGTCAGAATATTTGGAGATAAGAAAATCCACAACAGAATTTGAATTTTATTTATGGCCTTTAGTTATCTAAGGCTCAGACCGGGATATGGGAGGGGAAAGGATTCGGGAAGGTGTTGGCCAGGGCCTAGGTTGAAGATGATATCCTGGCATTTGCCTGCTCTGGCTGAGAAAAAACCTCAGTCAGGGTGGTCGTCCACTGGCATCGAGACCACGACCTCCCGAATGCTCCGTCAAAGTTCTACCACTGAGCTACGGCGGCTCGGTGAAAACAATCCACCACAGAATTGCGTGTATATTTTATCTTCCGTTCTCACAATTAATAGTTGTCCCAGATAGCAGAAGGACGTTCAACGGACGCGTTACGTATGACGAAGCTATCCAGGGATATGATTCGGCAGTTTTGGATGTCCGTCGGACTTTGTGCTGTCAGGGGTTATAATAAAGTTATCGAAAGATAGAGCTGTTCTTTTAAGATAAATTCATACTTATATATCCTGTGTGTAAATGTATCTAAGTTCAAGAATTGTCTAGGTGCTAAATTCTTATAATCCTATAAATTGGAAAGTATTTATATACAAAATGTCATTTAAATTCGGACATTTACACTAGTTTCTGAACCAAAATAACTTTCTAGTATTATAGATGTCACTCAAGTCTACAATAACAATCAATTTGGAATACAAATAAAAATATATCTTCCACTGCTGAGTAGACTCAACTATAATTTGGGATTTAATTTTTCTAGACGGGGCAAGTATGTTATCAGTATAAATAGTTTTAGTAAATATATGAGAAACTGTCGTTTATATTAAGAAAGCCAAAATGAAAATTAGAAATAAGTTATTTGTAAAAAAAAATAATGTGCAAAGCAAAATTTACAATAGATGGTTTAAGGTTTCTATTAATAAATAATTCCTAATCCCAAGTATCCAATACAAAATTAGCTTTATAACTAACAAGCAATCATACCAATGGGGCAGGAAAATCTATATTTTTTTTGCTCCCGTCATGATTAGAATGTATGTGCGCATGAAAACTTTGACCACTCGAGCGCAGTTGCTTTGGGAGATATCGATGGTATGTGTAGTACATTTCCAAAAACCGTCCATTTCAATGTAATATAAACGTTGGGAAATCGACAAGAACACTTGTAATAATACTCTTGTTATTTTTCTATTCCAGGGAAAAATTACAACCGTGAATATCTTAGAAATAGTAGTACAAGTTTTAGTTTAGTAGAATTTCACTTGTTTCCAAAAAAAAAAGTAGGGAAAGATAAAATATATACACATTTTACATTTTTGTTTCTATCCTTTACTTTCTTATGACAATTAAGTGATTTTGCAGACGTTCTGGAATGATAAAACCTTATTAATCTGTTAGAAAATTCTGAAATGGACTCAATAATTCCAATATCTCAATTTTAACATTTTTGTGGACAAGGCCGCTTTTGGAAATGAACTATGTATATATGAAAGTCAAATTTCTGTCTTTGGAGAGTGATCAAAATGTGAGGAAATGCCTTTAAATTATTGACGAAAATATAAATCAAATACACAGTAATGGGTACTGGGTGAGAAAGCCTGTTCGAGGTTATGTTCTTCATGGCCGCCATCTTCAAGTCTGCCATATTGAATCTCGATTCATTTCCTTAAATACGATGGTAGCGTGTAATATGTCAATATGGGCTAGAAATGTACGATAAATACGTGTCTGAAGTCAGTTTAACTATAAATTATTATTGTGAGAAATAAGGGTATTCTAGTCAAGAATGAGATATTACACGGCCCCCATTCTATTTCAGAAAATCAATCGAGATTCATAATGACGAACAGAAGACTGATAAGGTGGCAACGCTGTAATGGCTATATCTCCTTGTATTAGACAGATAAATAAAAAGTGTAAGCCAGTCTGTCAGTTAATTAAGAAACAAATGTTAGTTAACGAAAGTTATTGTCTGTTTATTTGCACTCAAATTGTAAATAATCCACGTAAAGTAGGGAAAAGAGCGGGAAAACCTACTGAGATGGATTCTGCCATAAATCAGTAGTTCTCAATCTTACTTGCTCTGGGACACGCTTGGTAAATGGTCACTTCACCCAAGAGGATAGGAAACTCGATAAAAAATAACTCGAAAAGACTAGAAGTATTGGGAAAAATCTCCATTTATAGGATGTGTCAGCAGACTGCAGAACAGAGTCCACTTTCCATGATAGAGAAAGCTTGCAACACCAGAATCATGCTCGACCGTGTAATAAAAACCTCGATAACTGTAATCTGAAACGAAAAATACAAAATTCGAGTTTTTGAGAGGAACTTCAAGATACAGAGGTCTGGAATTGACTGACACTTCTTTTCTATAGTAAAAAAAAAAATCCTGCATTCTCGCTTCATCATCATATGAAACTCTTACTTGCATACCGACCAAGGTAGTCGTGTGGTCTGAGGCGTTAGGACAGCGTCTCCAAGGTCGCGGGTTCAAATCTCGCCTAGGATATGGGTGTTTGTAGGTTTTAACAAGCATTGCGCTCACAAATAGAGAAGGACCCAAGTCTAGAAGGACACTATCCCATAAAAAAAATCAAGTTTACTTTAACTTCGTGCTGATGACGACACAAAAGACACTCGGATAGCACTGGCAGTAGCGGAAGCACCTCACGCCCGTTCTAACCGTTGGGTAGCGTTTTACGAAAGTGACAATGCAATGGCGGTTGTCGTCAAGGAAGACGATCGGCTCCGATCGTTCAACTCCGTAAACTTCGACTTTCAAAGATTTACCCAACCAAACCTTCAACCTATAGAAGGTTCTCTAGCTAATTGTTTCGATTTCTAGAGATTCAACAGCATGTCCAAAAAGGAACTAAAATTCAAATTGTAGAGTTTTTTTTTTTTACAATGTTCGACTTGTGAAAGTAAATTAACACGACGTCGAATATGGAAGGTGAAGAGGGTGAATAAAATTCGAGTTATCAAGTTATTGAGATTCCACTGTAACTATAGTCGACTTTTCGAGAGTTTGAATTCGGGTTGGTGGGATGAAGAGGTAGGAAAGAGAACTTGACTAGCGGGGAGAGCGGAGGGGAAAGTGACAGTGTTGTCGTATGTGTTGGTGCGCTGTTGTCAGATCTTATAACTTTTCAGAGTTAGAAAATTTAGCGCTCCTATTCTACTAAAAATCGCGAAGATGAGATGTTTGTGTGAGATGCCCAATTGTCCCTTGACAGCATTTTACATAAACATTCATTTTCTAAAATAGAATGACAACCCCGACAACTAGGGCGCTTATGCATAAAAACACTCACAGTGATTTTCTATTGTGTTCAATATTGTTTAAACCGTGCTGATACGTCTAATGATATGGAAGCAATTTAAAAAAAATGTACTTGATAGAAAATTAGTTATCAACACTGGCAAATGGGGTGTTTGGAGACGGTGACATCCACATTATTTTTTTCCTTGTGGTGAATAATGTTTACGCCAATTGTGGTGCAGATACGTCTTTCGAAATGGAAGCATTTTGAACAATTAATTTTTAAAAGTGGATCAGTAACACTGAGCCACTGCACCAGTTAAGGCGGTTCCGACGGCTCTCTGATAGTTTATCCAATACCTTTCCAACAACACATCAACTACTTCTTGAGATTTATTTTCTGGACACGGACCAGACGAACGGACTGAGCGAAATTATAAGGTCCCTTTTCATATAGTTTTGCTGTCAAGAGACATAAAACTATTAAATGAGATGAAAATTTAAAGGAAATTCATTTTTAGGGAAGATTTTGTTTAAAACGTCACTCCGGAGAGGGGAAGAAAAATCAAATTTTCCACACCGAAAGTAAAAATTCATTAAACGCAGTTATTGTTCCCCGTAAGGGAAAGAACTGTCGTTACAACTACGTGCACATAGTTTATAGCATAAATGAAAGGGAAAACAGGATCAAACCTAGAAAGAAAGCCTTACATTTAGTAATATATGCACGGTTCGTGTTGTTTTGTTGAGGAAAAGAAAAAAAAAGATTTTATTTTCTTCTGATTTTTTTTTGCCCTCTCTGAGCGCCAACATTAATTTGACTATAAAGACGAACGTTTACAAAGCAAGAGGATTCCCACAATGTGTAAATAGTAAGTTCTAGTAAAGAGTTCTTTGGGCGACGTGACGGGGGGAGGGGAGGAGAAGGAGGAGGAAGGCTTGGGGCGAAATGGAGTTGGAGAGAACCGCCGTATCTAACAGAGAAGGAAAATCGATGGCGGCAATTCGCAGAAAAGGCAAGGAGGGAGGGGGAAGGGAGATGATCATTGCGGACTCAATATTTGCATTCAAGAGATCGCATATGCAACAGGTTACCTCCTACCGGAGGGATAGCAAGCAATACGGAGGAACTCACAATCACCTCTGCTGTCTCTCTCTCTCTCTCTCTCTCTCTCTCTCTCTCTCTCTCTCTATGTCTCTGTGTCTCTGACTTTCCAAACAACAGCCTCAATGCATGTTTGTGGGAGATATTTTGACGATGCGGAAAGGAGTACAGTGCGCAAAGGGAGACCAGGTAA
The DNA here is from genome assembly GCA_022664845.1 of Lepisma saccharinum. Lineage (NCBI taxonomy): Eukaryota > Metazoa > Arthropoda > Insecta > Zygentoma > Lepismatidae > Lepisma > Lepisma saccharinum. The sequence continues at coordinate 5,336 of JAGDQP010030972.1, read as the reverse complement.
GGACCAGAGACGGTCAAAATGAAATGACACCACGGTATTCTCGACTGGAAATCGTAGCAGCCCGTAAAAAGAAAGGAGTTTTAGTATAGGTTGGTTCATTTGAGCAAATGTTTTCTTTTCTTTCTCTTCTTTTTACCAACACTCACACTACGAGTTTTTAACAGAACAGAAAATGTAAACTTAACAGTACCAGCTTATGTAGAAAAGAAAAGTAGTGCGGTAGAATTAAGCATGTTTCTCGTACATTTTATTGCAAAATTGACTTAAAGATGCCGACCGTGGTAGTCTGAAGAGGAAGGCATCTCTAAAGTTTCTGGTTCGAATCCCGGCTGATGTGGATTTTAGACACTTAACAGCTAATAGACTCAACACGGGCCAATGTATTTGTTTGCTAAAATGGCTAAAGAAAATACACAGTTTTCACCGAATTAAGGGTTAAGTAGGCTAGTTATCCGTCCTTGGCTTTGGGAGATGTTTTAATAGAGAAGGCTGAATCAAAGACGATATTTTCAGTACGGGAAGTTTTGTTTTTCAAACTTATTTCAGTTTTCGATTGTCATTTGTTTTTTTAATGTAATGCACAATATATACTTATCAAAAACTAGTAAGTGTATATTGAGAATGCTAGAAATTATACTGAAAGTGATAGGCAATATATTCCCGAGAACCATATTATTTGGAAAAAAAGTCAAAGAATAATACATTGACGAATATGAAATATGATATGAGAAGTCGAGAAACAAGTAATAAAAGTTTTCGAGGCAATATTTTATGTATTACCCGAAATATATATGACTCAATCCAGACAAATGCTGGGATGCTACCTTCAACTTAGGCCTTGGCCTAAACCTTTCCTCTTCCTTTTCCCTCCTCTATCCCGACCTGAGCATTAGATGTCTAAAACTATAAATAAAATGTAAATATGGGGCACAAAATTGTCTTATTTTTGTGGTTCATTTCGTCTTAAGTGGTCCAGAAATAATTAGTTTGGTCGCTGGACCTCTTTCAAAAAAATAAATATTTTTTTAATATTTATATATCCTACATGTGAATAATTCAAAACCGGTATTCTATTATTTTTAATCGTACCGATCGATTAATTGCGGTCATTTTTGTATGGCATTTGTCACTCGTCACTCTAGTTGCACAAAGACGTCATCCTCACGTCATTTCGCTACTTTCTATCCTTGATATGACGTGAATATGACATCTTTGTTCTGCTTGGGCAATGTCACTTGTATTCCTGGAGTCGACATATGATATTGGCCCTGTGATTAGCATCCTATGCATTACTTCATTTAGATACAGTCCAAATCGTAAGATGTGACCACTGAACACATAAAACAATTGCACGGAAGTTTCAAACAAAGCAACACAATAAAGCGACAGATACTTCAAGGTAATTTCAGTCCTTTCCATGCACCCTGACCTTGTGCTTTCCTTTTCCCCTTAGCGTACGATTGATCTTCTTTAATGCTGTCAAGGAGTTGAACTTGCCCTCTTTCTCCTCTTTCCTTCTAGAGCCCCTCTTTTCTCCTTAGTTTCAATTTGAAATTTTTCTATGACTTAGGCAAGGATAGAATAGGGAAAAGATGTGGGAAGGAGCTACCCAGTACTCAAGTTGAAGGTACAATCCCGCAATTTGCCTGGTATGGCTGAGAAAAAACCTCAATCGGGATTGTTTGCCCTTCTTATCGAATCCTGGACCTTGTAATGCGAAGTCAATGCTCTACGAACTCAGCTACGGACACTTATTAGTATACAATCTTTGTACAGCCAATGTCCTAATTGATTTCTTTTGAATTTCTTAAGCTTGAAGTTGCTTTCCCCAAATATATACCTAGAACGAATTTTGGGAAAAGCTACTTTCAACCCACCCTGTATGTATATATACTCTGGTGATGTCCCAATTATTAATTCAAAAATCGGGAAAGTATGAAGATGCATCAATCACCTTGTATCAGAATTATTACTGGATTTAGTCCAACATCTAAAAACCCTAAAACTAACTCGAAATCTAGGTTAATTCTATATTTCTGTGAATGTCTATTAAATAACATTCATTTACATCAAACTCTCTCTTTCTTAATTAATTCTTACAGTAGCCCTACGCCTACACACACACACAACAGTTTTCAAAATATTTTTTTAAAGGAAATTATCGAAGATAAACGGACAGGTTCAATTGGTATTAATATCCTAAACAAGCTGGTGAGCTTCTAAGGACAGGACCTACAGTTTTTTGGAAAAGTAGGCTCCGAACTACTTCGTGCAATTGACCCCGGTGAGAATTAAAACCGTCACCACGCGCGCATAAAGCGAGTGCGGTTACCTCTCGGTGAACCCGATGTGGTAAAGAGACAGATACAGATAAAGTATTTCAATTAGCAATAGAAAAGCGTTGGAGTGGAAGATCCTTTATTTCAAGCTTATTGTCATCAGTGAACAAACCGTAATCAGTAAAAATGTCTTTTCTTCAACTACCCAATTACAGAAGCAAACAGATCAAATGGATTTCAGGTTGGTTTTAATTTGTTCAGGTTATTCTGAATTCAAGTCCTAATTTCATGTTCTTTAAGAGGATGGGGAATTCGTTCTAATTCTAGGAATTACTTATAAAGGAACATCATGCGTATTCCTGAAAGGTGGTTAGTAACCTGACCAGCTTTATTCTAAACCCTTTCTAGTACACAGAAACATCCAAACGGACAGACAAAACTAAACCTAACTCGCTAGAAATTGATTCAGTACAGAAGTCAATTTTTATTCTGTTTTCCTTTTTTTTGTTCTTTTTTTCAAATGATGGGGTAGATGTTAAGTGACCCTTGAAATTGCTATCTAATTAGCACGGGGAGCGAGAAGAGAGTGTGCTACTGCGAGTGGTGAAATATACAGACTAATAAAACAACTGATCCGTAACTGTTGAGCCGTCCTATTCTCTACCCTCCTCACATACACGTACACATTAACACACATGCATAGACAAGAGAAAGAGAAAGGCAGAAAAACGAGAAAGAGAGACAAATTAAGAGAAAGAGGGAGACAAAGAGGAAGAAAGAGGAAGGCAAAAAGAGAGAGAGAAAGACAGGGAAAAGAAGAGGAACAGAAAGAGCGATAGAAATAAATAGAAAGTGAGAAAAAGGAAGAAAGTGAATCAGTAAGAGAGAAAGAAAGGGAAATAGAGATAGACAAAAGGAGATAGATAGAGAAAGAAACAAACAAAGAAAGAAAGAAAGAAACAAACAAACAAAGAAACAAACAAAGAAACAAACAAACGAAGAAAGAAAGAAACAAAGAAAGAAAGAAACAAACAAACAAACGAAGAAAGAAAGAAACAAACAAAGAAAGAAAGAAACATACAAACAAATAAAGAAACAAACAAAGAAAGAAAAATAAAGAAACAAAGAAAGAAACATACAAACAAAGAAAGAAAAAACAAAAAGAAACAAAGAAAAAGAAACAAAGGAAGACGCAAGAAGCCATCCTTTTCTCTTTCTCTTCAACGAGAACATACACACAGAGATGAAATGACTACTATGAATGTGTGTGTGTGTCTATGTGAAGAGAGAGGCAGAGAGAGAAGAAGAAGAAAGAGGGAGGAGAGAACGAATTTACAAACGAAGAAACCAGAGAGAGAGAGAGAGAGAGAGAGAGAGAGAGAGAGAATTTTTAGTTGCATATGCGTGAGTACATGTGCGCACTCTGAAATCAGACCATAAAAAATTAAACAAGTCTCTTACTGCTGTAATGTTCTTGTATCTCGTCCTGTTCTCGCCAATTTAACTTTAGAGTTTTTCTTTTATTAATTCTGTTCCGTTCATAGGAACTGAACGTACTGTGTAATTGGAACATGAAAAATGAACTAATCTTTTTTGCTGACAGCTTAATTACCGTTCCATATTGACAGTTTACTGATTGGTTTCCGCTGAATGAGCTTTCCCTGCTATATAAGCGAATGGATGGAGGGGAGTATTGCTTCCAAAGCCCTTCAAATATTCAATCAAATCTTTCGACACACTTTCATCTGAACCTAATAAGATTGCACTCTAGTGACAACTCTCGCAGCGAACGAATTGGATCCAATTTTTTTGATTCTGGTTTTATGGAATCATTTCGGACGATTCGTTCCACTTTTTGGAGTGGATTATCCCTTTTTTTAAGAGACAAATACTTTTCATTATACTTACACTGTACCTCCTCTCCTGCTATTTGCAATTACGTACTGAGCCATGCATCTTTTAACTAAAATATGGAAGATATATACCCTCACGAGATCTATAGATATTAATATACATTGCTTATAAGTAAATATTGGCTGATATTGCATCTATGGTGATTCCGTTGCGTTTATAACCAACATAAAATATGGAAATGCATAAAAAAATATATGAATTTTACTGCTTCGTTCAAAAGTGTTCGTACATTTCACAGTAAGTTTCTCTTAACGTCGCTAGAATGCGTGATGTTAAAACGTGAGAATGATATTGCCATTATTCATTGAAGAATCTGGAGTAAATTTCAAGTATTTGTTTTTAAGAAACATAATTTCGTTGTCCATTTCCTTATTTGTTGTTTTATAATTGTTTTCTGAGAGTTTGTAAATAAAATGAAACGTATTTTTTAGCTATATTAGTACAAAAAAAGGAACCTTTAGGCTCGTATTTTTGCTATCTCAAGTCATCACATTCAAAATAGCACAAATATTTGACTTCTTATAACTTAACAATGATCTGGATAAACTATTTTAGTGAATGGGAATCAAATATTGTAACAACTGTACACTAATCCTGCTAGATATATTTTACAATTAACTGTCTTTACAATTTTATTAAGATCGCATTGCGTCTTTCAGTACAATTAGATATTATAATATTGCAGCTTCTTCTCCTGGATCATTTTACGCATTGAAATAATAGATAAGCTTATTACCGTATTTACTCGAATCTAACGCGCACCTTTGTCAGCGGAATTTAGCTTCCAAAATCGGGGTGAGCATTACAATCGATGATACACTAAACTCACATAGAAACTGGAAAATTCTTCTTAAGTTCTGCGTGTACTTGCTTCTCTGTTGGGGGTCACCTCGTTGTTCGTCGTTCCTCGCTTCGTAGGCTTTCGTGTTTTTATTTTGGTTTATCTTAATACAGTGGTTCTCAGCCGGGGTGCCGCGGCACACTACTGTGCCTCAAGATTTGATAGATGTGCAGTGAAATTATGACATTTTGCGATTTTGCTGCTAAAAGTAATTCAACAGGGTGTCTAATAAATATTAAGTTTCAAATTGCAGATTTTTTCTAGGCCTATTTACATATTTTTTCCAGGTCATTAATTTACAT
>JAGDQP010030971.1:0-22232 GCA_022664845.1 Lepisma saccharinum | reverse complement strand
ATTATGTTGAGATCTGGGGATTGGGCGGGCCAGGGGAGGTGTTGAACTTCATCCCGATGTTCCTCAAACCACGCTGCAACAGCTCCAGCTGTGGGAATGGGTGCATTATCATCCTGGAATATGGCGTCATTGTCCGGGAACAACATCCGGACCATAGGATGCAAGTGGTCTCCTAAAATTGCGACATAATCGTTGGTAGTGATGCGTCCGCGAAGTGTGACCACAGGACCCAATGAAAACCATGATATTGCGGCCCACAACATCACCGTGACGCCGCCATGTTTCCCAGTTGGGCGGAGACACTGCAGATCATACGCTTCTTTGGGCGTTCTCCACACATAAACAAGGTGTAGGTCGATTCATCGGAATACATTACGTGTGTCCACTGATCAAGCGTCCACTCCTTGTGGTCCTTGCACCACTGGATACGCCGCTTCGCATTTACTGCTGTGACCAGAGGTTTGGCGTTCGCGGCCCTGCCATGAATTTTCATTTTATGAAGTTCCCGTCGCACTGTTTTTGATGAAACCGGGTTCTGTAGGCCGGATTTGAGTTCAGACGTAATTTTCATTGCAGTGGTCTTCTTTTTAGCTGCTACAATCCGTTTTAATGCCCTCCTGTCCCTATCGGCCAGGATTGTCTTTCGACCACTGTTGTGCTTTGCAGACGTTGTTTGCCCATGCATTGTGTATGCCCTCGTGACATTGGACACAGTGCCTGTCGATACCCCCACAATGGTCGCTACTGTTGTCACTGAAGCTCCAATCAGACGGGCACTAACGATCATGCCTCTTTGGAAGTCTGTCAGGTCGCCCATTTTACAGCACCACTTGCACACCACGACACTCACAGGTGAACTGGGTACTGATGACGGAAGAGGAAGGTCCACATAACACATTGAAAACAAAACACGATCGGCAACCGCAACACGTGGTGTACAGTGGCGGGCCACACTTACGTGTCCTGTATGACGTGTTTTTAGATTTTTTGTCCAACCCCTGTATATATATATAACAAAGAGCGTGAAGAAAACAAAGCAGCAGCTTGCTACTCCGAAGAAGTAGCTACACATTTTTACAGAGAATTGTACTACTCCGAAGAAGAACTTTCAAATGATGGTTAAGAAGTAAATGATGTAGAAGTCCCAAACGTAGCGAAAGAAGAAGTGGATGAAGTACTTCGAGGGATGAGGAACGTGAAATCGCCTGGAAAAGATGGACTCAAAGCAGAGATCTATAAATGAAAGGTGAAAAGATGAAAAATGAACTTGCTAAATTATTCTCAATGTGCCTGATGAAGAGATAAATACCGTCAAATTGGAATAATGTTATTATTATTTTATTATACAAGAAAGGGGACAAACGAACGCGTCGAAAACTATAGACCAATTACTTTACTGTCAGTTCTATATAAAATGTTCACCAAAGTTATTTTGAATCCTATTGAACGAGACTTGGATTTTTACCAGGGAAGGGAACAAGCCGGATTTCGTCGTGGATTTAGCACAATGAACCGGGTCTAAAATGTTTCGGTGAAGGAAGTTTCGGTTGCGGGAAGTTTCGATGCAGGAAGCTTCGGTGCACGTAAGTTTCGGTGCAAAAACTTACTGATTAATGTTGTTTCCTATAACATTGATAAATTACTAAAAGAGCGACATAAAAATGAATGAAATATTTTCTTGCTATATTATTACAATCAGGGATGTATTTAGGGAGTAGGTTAGGGGGTCCTGATCCCCTTCCAATATTGAAAGTTTTGGGCACAATTATTACTTTCCAAACCAAAAAGAATTACTCCAAATCACTAAAAAAATTACTACTAGAAAAGTAAGAACGATACATGTTTCGTCGCTATAATAATATAGTTGTTAAAACTTTAGCGGTAGATTTCCGAACGGATTAAGAATTACTGACCTGCCCTTACTTAGAAAAGAAATAAATAGGTGTCGTTGAAGTGTTTTGGATTGATGAAATGTTGATACCGGAAATTTTGTCTCTTTTTTTTCTGACCTGGTGAATGCATCACCTGCAATTTTTTAGACAGGAAATTTTGACACTTGCTTCTGCTACTAGATACTCCATTCATTTACCGACTAACGTTGCTATTCAAGCAAAGATCAGCAAGTAATCATTATAGCAACTTGTATTAGTATTTAAAGAGCAAAACTAAAGTGATTACCAACCGTCTTTGTATTTAATAATTTTTACATAGGCCTACACTTCACCACCTCCGGATTAAAATGGTAATATTTTTTAACATGGACATCTTTCAAAATGTGAAGATTATCAGCCCCTACAAAAAAAAATGCTTTCAGAAACAAAACCTACACCCAGTAACGCAAAACATATTAAACAACGATGTGTTATTTATTCTAGCAAAATCATAATTTCTTAGTAAAATTTAGTAATAGCATTACCAGGTTGTGTTATTCATTATAAGACAAGAACACAAGACTTAGATAATATAACTTAAAAAATCACCAGGTGGGCAGGTGTGTAAAATATTATCATCTATTAACTTTACCTTTCACTTAGTTAATTGCGGTCTCGGTGAAGGAGCAGGCTAAATTTTAGTTTCGATTCCCCAGTTTCCGTCAGCTATTGAGCCGTATGTAGTTTTTCTGCTACTGATTCTCGTACAAATAATCGATACAGACGATTTTAGAAAATCACAGGGACAGCTAGCAATCCAAAAAGTGTTACGAAAACGAATGTATCATTATCATTTCGTTAAATACATATTCGAGTTGCTCAGCATACGGAAACACGGCGGTATGTTTGGGAATCCTAATGGCGTCACTTCGTGTTATAGATGACTTAATTTGCTACAAAAATCAAAGACTCAATGCAGAAAAGCAAAGACGTGTTAGAAAATTCAGGTTGACTTATGTTTCTTATTATGTGCGAAGCTTACTATGTGCGAGTGTGCCTTAAACACTCACAGCATGTGCCATGACTGAACACCGAAAGTGCCAAATAGTCCCAGATGATTTTAGTTCTTTCACTCTCAGGCAGATTTAACACTTCCATCATTTGAATCTTTGTTACATGTTGCGTTTCAACACTCCCAAACATGTAGAAAAAATTGTACATATCTGCTGTATATTATACATTTTGGGGGAAACCTAAACTAAACTTTACCCAAGAAGTAACATCATTAAAATTGTTTATGCAGTCATGGAAAATCAAGTAAAAACGTTGAATCAGAATCAAAATTGACAATATTACTGGAACTTCAGCGGATAAGCAAATTTTCAATCACTTAAAACCTCCTCCCCCATGTTAGTAAAATAAACAGATACCCGAACATTCCCCTAGTGCTTATGTAAAACTTGTCATTTTTTTCATTACAGTAAGACATCTGTTAACCATTCTTTCAACTGAAATAGCGTTTAACCGAAACTGCAAAAAAAAAAAAAAATCGAAAAGATATAATTTGAAATGCTAACAGAAAAAGGTTTTTCAAAATAGAGTAAACTTAGTTGTATAAGGAGTTGTCCAACTGTAGAAGCATTTAAAGCTTTATTAAAAGTCTGTAATCTAAAAGTGTATTTTTTTATCATTGCCTTCATTTTTTTTCACTTTAATTGAAAAAATAATTATTTTTTTTACTGAAATTTTTGTTATCCAAAATAACTAACTTGTTATATTTATTTCGGATAACAGAGGTTCTACTGCATATCGTCTGAAACACTCCGATTCCCTTCCCTAATTGTCAGATAAAATAAGTCGTGCTTGAACCCCTTCCTCTTGAATACTTACGTTACACTTGAATGACCCCTTAAGCATATTGGCTTCTATGTGATATTTTTACAAATTCAGTGTATTCTTAAGGACTCTGCAGTTCATATAGACTGTTTTCTTTCTAAGCACTACCGGTATGTGCTGATAATTTTAGGCACATTTCGAAAGTAACATCACAGAGAACCATAGTGATTGTATTTGTAGTATCACCAGTACAGTAATTCAAAATGTCGAAACTAATTTTGCTAGTCTAAAGAAATTGCTAGTTTATTTTAGAATAATTTCATTAATTAGTATATCAATTCGAGTATTAACCGACCAACAATAAGGTCAAGTTGATAGTTTAACAGCCTATCTATAATGAAAAGGTATTTTAATCTTTGGACCGAAACTTCCTGCACCGAAACTTCCGGATTCCCAATGGCCCACACACAAGCATTGAATGAAGTTATGGAAAGACTAATGAATATGAACTTCTACTATGTTTAGAATTGATAGATTTTGAAAAGGCTTTCGATTCGCTCTCCTTGGCAGCACTACTTAAATAACTTGATCATCAAGGCATCGAAAGTGCAAACATCACGTTACTGCGAAACATCTACTCGACTGCTACATCTGTCATTAGACTACATCAAGAAAGTGAAAAAATTAAAGTTGGAAAAGCAGTAAGACGAGGAGTTTCAATTTCTCCAAAAATGTGAAATTATCATTATAAAAGCTCTCATACACCTGAACGCAAAATATATTTTCTGTACCAAAACACTAAAGAAAGGCAAATGTTTCTTCTATATGTTACTTAAACAATAATGGAATCGTTTACTTTAGAAAGGACAGATATCCAAGACAAAAGACGCATAGAAACTACCTTTTCATTCAAAAAACCTGATACTCGTATATGAAGTGCATTTTAGTATCCTAGGAGCCAAGAATGTGTACTAAATTACGTTGCTTCTTATAGTAAATTTCTTTTAATATGTTACAAATTATGTAATGTAGAAAGATATCTTATATTAAATACAAACACAACATAACTCTCCAGTAAAAAAAGGGGGATGAATGATTAAGAACAAACCTGATAAACAAAAGTAAATTGGTATACAAAACTCGTGCTGGAAATGAATATAAACTGAGACCATTATTATTATTATTATTATGTTAGATTTGAGAAATAACTATTCAATGCTTCATCTGAAATCGGAAAAGGGGTCAGACACGAAAAGCACGTATGTCTCCAAACCAATGAGGGGACATGAAGTATGTAGTGTTCACGAAGGAAGGGGGGGGCGCACCGGTTAAGAGACGTTGGGAGCATCTGTTTTAGAAGGAATTGGATAAGAAAAGTATGTTTTATAAAGCTTTTAAATTATTTTCTGTGCATAAACAATAATTTTTTTTATTTTTTAGTACAAATTGTTTAAGAAAAACATGTTTTAAAAAGTTTTAATTTTTTCGAGTTATTTTGGTGTTGAGATACTTTTTCCCAAACTGATGTTTGTCACGCAAATCCTAAAGCGTGCTGCAACCAGTCAAACGTAACAGTGTTTTGGGCTGGTATTTATTCTATGTTTGAAAATACATAAATATATAGAAAAATATGAAAGCAACAATGAAATATTGTATTGTCACTCGACTTAATTCGCTGTGAAATATTTCATCATTGTATGACGTCAGGAAATTAGTTAACATTGCAAGATCCAAAGATAAGATAAACTATTGTGAATTAAAGAAAAGAATGTAAAAATTGCAAAGCAAAAATATCACCTTGTCATTTGTAGTGAAATTGGAATCGCCGTTTGTCTACTGCCTCAACAATGCACATCAAATACTTTTTATTATTTAGGCATTTCTGTATCTCCTTTCCAGCGACTGACATTCACTATTCTGTACGGTGGAATGGTGTGCTCTTGAGATAAGGAAACTGATTAGCATCATTGAATAATTCTTTTAAAATCGTGTTTCTCCCCCCTCCTTGCTTCTGATAATCAGAACACATTTTATATTTTGTCAAATCTCTCTGTTCTCCTTCTATCGCATACTGAAGAATGACTCATTTACTTGTTGCAATATCTATACAGATCCTTGATCCTCCTTCCTTCTTCAAAAATCTTCTAAGTTAATTTTGCCTGTTCGGTTAGCTTTTGGCATTCGGTGAAGATATTTCACTTGGCAACGCAGTTGTCAATTCTGAAGAAACTAGTTCGTTGTCTTGAAAATCCACCTGTTGAAACATAGGATTACATTCTCTTTATAGATCTCCGGCACTCGTGAATCGAGAAAATATCTTTTTAACTCACTCTGTGTCGCGACCCTTGCCCTGAGGCAACATAAACAAAGCCATCCCAGAATAGCGTTGTTGGAATCTTTATACGGCAATGTGGTAATGCTCGTATAAAAACTTTTTTTTACCTACAATGGAGGACTAAAGTCTTAGCTTACATCGCCATGGGAACCCGCCATAATACAGTATAAAACAGGGCTTTTCAACGTAAGAGTCGCGACCCCCAGGGGGTCGTGTGTTGTGTACAAGAGGGTCGCGAGGTGGAAAAATAAATTTAACTAGGGTTTTGTGGCTTAAAAATAATAAATTTCAAAGAAGTCATTTTATTTGACTTGCTGAGCTTATAATTGCTAAATAGAATATAATTTGTTGAATAGTTTCTTGGATAATATAATTAGGATATTTATTATCAAATACAGCAAATCAACTGTCATTTCTTGAAATACAGATGGCACAAGTTTAATGTTAGTGCGAAATCTGAGCCTGTTTTAGTTTAAATCAGTTTCGAAATGTTCGGTTCAATTTATCATATCTTAGCTGCTTCCAGTTCAAACTTTTCTTGACAGCTTACACATATACGTGACAGTCAATTCCCAAGTTACCCGTACCACCACTATCATACTTCATGGGCAGAAAAACGTGGTTCTACGTCAAAAGTTAGGACCCCATGTTTTAAATATATAGGGGTCATTCCATACCAAATAAGTAAATAAAAAATAATTTTAGGCCTTGGGTTTTTTAACAAATGTGTGATATTTGGTAATTGTGCTACATTCATCAATATGATCAAAAATACAAAAGTTCATGCTTTAGTCACATTTTGTTTTTGAATAAATTGTTTTTAATAAATAACTTTATAAATTGTTAAGAATAAAAAGAACAACTGATTTTTTAAGCCTTTTGAAACCATTAAAAAGCACAAAATTAAAAAAACTATTTGTCCTTGACAACTCAAACTTGCACCATTCGTTTCAGAATTTCAAGAGCTGTAATTTAAGATAATCGTTGACTTTACTAGATCAATATTTATATTTTTTTCAAAATAAAAAAAACAACTGAAAATCGATTTTTTAAAATATATGTTCAAGGTGCTTCTGATTAGAATGTATGTGCCAAATTTCATTATGGCATTTCGATGGGATCATGTTGATATTTTTTCTAACAAGTACACAGCACTTACGCATAACGTGTATAATTAGATTAAACGGCAGTACGCATAATGGCTTTTAGGAAAGTAAATTTAATTGGTTGAAATGTGACATACAGTATCCCATTTCAGTTCTATGGTAGAACAACCGAGCCGTCGTAGCTCAATGGTTTAACATTGGCTTAGCTTCGGGAGGTCGTTGGTTTGATCCCAGAGGCTGACCATCCTGACTGAGGTTTTCCAGGGTTTTTCTTCAGTGACACCATTCAAATGCCGAGATGACACCTTCAACATAGGTTCCGGCCGACACCTTTCCGAATCCTCCCCGCTTCTCCAGTCTGAGCCTTAGATGCCTAAAGGCTATAAATGGAATTCAAATTAAAAATATTCTAATCAGGAGTACCTTAAACACAAACTAACTAACTAACTACCTCTCTGGCGTATGGAACTCGCAAGTTCATCGCCGCAGTAACAATCGTTCGCCATTGGATACTATCCTCGGCAACTGGATTCTATTCTAATTTTATTGATTAAAATCATATAAGTAGTTAGGTCTAAGTTATCAACGGCAAACTATTTCCTGTTGTCTTTCAACAATAATATAAATTTATTGGAGATTGATTCTAGGACGGTCAAATACAGAATTGTGTTGGAGATTGATTTTAGGACGGGTAAATACAGAAAAATATTTTCTTCTGCGAATTTTCATCCTCATGTTTTCTTCCTGCTGATAGTCCGTCTGATTGTGACAGCAATTTGGGGAGCTTGAAGCCTTGAATGCAATAGTTTCCGAAAATCACTGACTGAATTGGATAGTAAGGAAATTTGTCTGGATGCCCAACGTCAACTTCCCAAGGTCAAACAACGAGAGAGATCTTAAAAGAACGTTGGTTCTTGGAAAATCCTACTCTAAAATGAGGTTTAGAATGACGTTATATACATGACTGAAACATACATATTTGTTGCATGAAGTAAGGCTGAAAAACACATTTCTTATGAGGAATAAATTAGTGCCACACAGTACCTAACTCTATAGATGAGGTGTCTAAACCTATGTGATTATAAAATGGTTACAACATAGTTCTTTCGGACAAATGAGAATCTCCAACAAATATGTCGGTGATGTCTGTACTGCAAATCGGACGACCTAAGGAGGTCTAGGACGGCTGTTGTTTTCCTACTGCACTCAGTAATTCTGCCAGAACCCCCAACTTTAAATGTTTAAAGGTCAAAAATCGATATAAACCGTGAAAACGTCACTTATACCCTCTCAATTTTCACTTTACACGAACCCAAACTGAAAATCCTGGCGGAATCCCTGACTGCACTTATCGGTCGTTCTAGGGCGGGAACGGTCGTAAACAAAACCATTTTAACCCACACATATCGAGAGCGGGTGGCAATGGATGGGGCGAGACTATGATAATGTGGTCGAATAATTTCTTTAGAACAATTAAATTAAATTATTACTACGTAAATAACGTATATATTCTTATAATTAAAATTTTGCCTGAGGGCAGATCCTGGCCCGAATGTTCCTGGGCAATATGAATTGAGAGTGATTTGCCGTTGTCTTCCATTAAATGAAGGCGTCTCAAGGAAGGGACCAACAGTTTAACGTGGACTCCGAACAACTTGTGCAAGGCAGCGAATGTTACCTCAATGTGGATGCTTTTCACATTAATCGATCTGCTGCTATTCTCATCAATGTAGCTCTTGGAAAACCCTTGATTTCATCTGTCCATCTTGCATTTGGATGTCGTCTCTGTCGTTTCTTTTCTCTGGGAATCCAATGTACATGTAGTACATTCCTCGTCCATCTTCCATCTGTTCGTCTAGCTATGTGACTGGCCCATTTCCACTTCATCATCTTCACAGTGTTGATTATATCTTCTACCTTTGTGCGCGAATCCATTCATTTGTTTTCTTGTTCTTCCTGGTTATTCCTAACATACATTTCTGCGTTGCTCTTTTTCTGACTCAATCTTTGAGACGTTTCGGCCCTCAATGTCCAAGTTTCACAACCGTACAATATTACAGGTAAGGGACATTGATTATAAACTTATATCCTTGATACAAATTGGTAGTTTGCTTTTGAAAATAAAGTGTTGTCTTCGAAACGAGCTCGACGCCATTTAACATCTATTTTTATTTCATCCATCAACTTGGTATTCGATGTTTTGAGCTACCGTAGGTAATTATATTCATCAACTATGTGTATTGTCTCTCCGTAAATCATTATTTCTTACATTGCAGCATGTTGCTTGTACATACATACATGCATGTATAATAATTCACAGCCATCATCAATTCACTACTGGACGAAGCCTCTCCAAGGGAAGGAGTTCTTCTTGGGAGACGTATTGGGAGAGAAGAGTCGAAGTTTTCAATTATGACTGCCACTATTCACAGCAGCTCCCCAATTGCATCACGATGCTGGGTGGACAAAATTTCCTTGGCAGAGCGCAGGTATCTAACCCGGGACCCCACGATCAGCAGTCAGCAACGGTTACCACTAGACCAGCAGGGCTGTCATAGATATAGGTTGCCTAAGACCACCCGTACACTACTTCTAAAAAAGGTAACCAGTTCTTACTAAAAATAACGAAAATTAAGATAACTAAATCGCTTATGCTCTATCGTTTGGCGATATTTGCAACTTTCGTTACTGAATCAAAAGATGAACTGAGAAAGAATGCAGAAGCATCTCCTTTGCTAGCCGATGCACCTTGGGGAATAGAAAAGATACCTATTGTTTTCAAGTTCAGGTTCATTCTTCATCAAGCTTCTCTCGTGTTTCTTGTGTTGGTGTTTCTTCTGTATGAGATGATAAGAAGATCATATTACTCGTAAGCAATCACCGTTGATTGCATGAAACTTGTATAATTTTTACAGCGATCAAGTTGTTCGTGAAAATATATGGAATGATATCAACTTCCTTGTCTTATCAGCATGAAATATTAACTCCCCACTTTTGAATTTTTTTTTATTTTATGCATATGCCATAAATTTTAAGCCCTACTGGGCTACGAGAAGGGAATAAATATATCTATAAAAGAAGGATATGACTAAAAATTATTTTGAATTAGAGCGAAAGAAATACTCAAAACAAAATATGACTTAAAGTCCGTAGTTTTCAAAATTAGTGTTTTGTCCAATCTTGTATGTGATTTAAATAACTATATTTCAGCAAATTTAAAGATTTTAATGGACTTTCTTTGTTATGAGATCCACCTATGTATTACTTCTCATACACAGTTGATATCCATCTTCTTTGTCACAAAAAAATCCGATGTTCTAATAATAATGTGCTACTAATAAAATGCATGTTATGAGGTTATTTCTCGTAGCGCGGAAAAAATATTCTTTGTAAGTTAATAAGATTTTATAACAAATTAATTGCTCTAACCCTTTTTCCTCCGAATATGTCATAGACGCACTCACGAAGTTATCATGCTAAAAGGGAAATATGTTGAAATCATTTCCTTCACGACTTTTTTCCTTGTAACAATATTTTTTATATTGCTACTAGCTCTAAGACATCTACTTTTACTGTTGTGTGTTCAAAGAAATAGAAAACTTCATTCCTTTATTCGTTCATGCATGTGAATACAAGAGTAGCCGTACAGCAAAATAGTAAGTTGGAGTGGAGCAAAGTGGTGCAATATTTATGTATGCTTTGCTCTGCTTCATCGTACTCAGGGAATATGGTTGCTACCGTCTAAATATATGGATGCTGATGGGAATTAGTCTGTTCCTCTTCCCTCTGCTACTACTAGTTTGTTTGATGTGCAACTACCTTAACTCTTGTGTTTCATGTATGAATCTACGGTATGAACCATATATGTCTACAATCCATAAATACATTCAAAATTCATGTACGAACAGAACATATACTTATTTAAGCCGTAATTTATTACTGTAATGCAAAACATTCATGTACTCATTCAGTCAATAGCCAACTCATTCATCGGTTTGTTCATTTACGCATTCATTGAAGTGCATTACTTTTATTTATGTAATCCATATTGAAAAAAGTATGTGTGATTAGTCAGAGTGTTTCTTGAACAAAATATATTACCTTGTGTATGATAATCGACTCATCTACTTTTGTTTATTCATTCATTTCTTCATCCGTGGGTGTAATTGAGAATAGTAATTGTTTTTCGATTACGAACAGTCTATGTAGTAACTTATTCTAGATCCACATGCTCACTTGCCAGTTATATTTACTTATATATTCATCCATTTATACGTTTATGTATAAATTATATATTATCTCATTTATTTCTCTATATAATTTAGTATAATTATGAGGGGCATTCATATATTAATTAAAGCAATATTCACGTACTTTACTGTATAACGTACGACATCCCTAATTTGTGTTTACTATAGCGTAATATTCTGCACAGGCAATATAATAGTGTCAGTATTTATCTTGAGAGATATCCAGCATGTTACATCGCGATTAAGTACTGGAAATACTTATTCCTGCAGTCACCTGGTAACCTAATGCTTCATCCTTAAGAAAATTTCAATGAATTAAGCGTGGCTAAAGTCATTAACTGCAATATTCGTGTTTTCTCTCAGTTTAGACGTATACTTCAATATCATGGCACTCACTTAGAATGTGGTTACTTCCAGTAAAACACGGTGACCTGTTATATGTTTAAAAGGTGTATATTAATTTTAACTAAAGTACTCTGAAGTAGAGTTAAAAGAAATCCAATTGTAACAAGTTACTTCAATATCAAGTTTGAGATAGAAATATATGGGTTTTAAATTTACGCACTATTCTATTTGAGCATTTTCTTGTGCTTTTAATATTTTAATGTTAAGACAATACTAATATAAATCTAATGTATTAAATATTGACCCCTGTGTTTGCTTTACGCAGCTTTTTGCTGCAACCCGCCATCATAAAATAATAATAATATCACTTCGTGCGATTTCAGAGTGCAAGAAAAAATGACAGTATAGGCAAAATATCTTGACGGAAATACAAAAGGAAGCGAAGAGAATTGTTGCTATCTGTCTTTTTTTTAAAAAAAGATAACAAAAGTTTTTGTAATATAGGATACTCAGGATTCGAAAGGACTGCGGATTCTGTACATATAAAAGTTATATCACCGTTTGGATCAGAAGTCGTGCTTGACATTAAATATAATTTTTCATACTCCCGCAAATCCCAGATAAAGCAACTAATATTGATAATGAACAATCTATATCATGTTGTCAGAAATAAAAATGTCAGTTATTAAGAGAACAAATGAATTTCACAGTATAATTTGCAAGATAGTTATCTAAAATCTTGAACTAGGTATTTCATAATAGTTACAGTAACAATTTCCTTGGAAGATATAATTTTCTTTAAAACAAAATACATTCTCCAAGATATCCAGATATTTAATTGATTTATCTTGTATGTCATGTGGAAGAGAATGGAATTTGGCTATAAACCACGCACAATCAAGCTACTCAAGAAATAATATAATTCTTGAAATAGACAAACACAGTCATAAACAACTCATTGAGATACTCGTAAACATGAAGGGCCATGTTGTTAGGTGCCGGAAAAAAAAGAGGCTGGAACTACCAATGATGTGATTATACTGTACATATCACAAGCTATTGCGTTTGCCTACTTTATATATCTATGGTGATCGATAGCGTCCTGCGAGTTGAACATCCTTTTAAATCGTGTATCTATAATGTCTGTTACACACTAATACAAAGTCATCCGCATTTGCGGCCTACGGAGTACAGTTCCGTGAAAAATTACCTAGATCATATAGGAGCATACAAAGTCAAACGTATTAGTGCGTATGTACAGCCACTTTATGTAGAAGCGATTTCTTCCATGAGAATTGTTTCACTGTACACCTAATAGTTAGACAACCGACATGACAGTACAAATGTATGCTAAAACATGGCATGCCAGGATACTCCTCCATTAGGAGGAAGAAAGATTTAGTCCTTGAGCATCATTTAGAAAACCACGAGAGAGTTAGAAAGAAAATACATTCACGTTAAGTTCTCAGAGTTAGGAATTAAACCAAAGGAAAGGAAAATAATAAGATGGACATCATGCAGGATTAATCATTATGTTATGCAAGAAAACTTGTCTCGTTCAAACAACACAGAGTGAGAGAGAGGGGGAGGGAGAGAGAGAGACGGAGAGGGTAAGGATAACTGTTTGTGTTCTTAAAGAGAAAAAATCCTTTGAAAAGACTATTCCTTATCTTCTTTCTCTCTCTCTCTCTCTCTCTCTCTCTCTCTCTCTCTCTCTAACGTTTTAGCTAAGGAACACTCACACGCACATAAAGAGTGAGTGTGCGTGAGAGAGTAGCAATAGGTAATAGATAAAATAAAGAGGAACAGAGAGAGAGAAAGAGACAAAAGCAAAGAATGAAACGTCAGGAAAGACAGGGAGAGAGAAAGACCAATGAAAAATATGAGAACTATGTTATCATCATGCTAAAGAACACACACACACACTGTTTACTCTGATTCTCGCCATTGATGCCTCGTAAGTTCTCAAACCGGAGATTGATCTCTGTTTTCAGCCATTATTTTATGCGAGAAAAGACACTCCCTGTTAAAAGTCCGAGTCGTTGGGTGTTACTCCACAGGTTTGCTGCGTAAATGCTGCTTAATAAATGGTATAGTGTCTCTTTATAAGAATAATAACATGAAAAGTGGATACTTCTGATCAATGACGTGTTCTTAATTGTCTCCCATAGCTTTTATTTTACACTTTCTAACCAACACTAAATTTTCTACTTCTCTATAGCGACTCAGTTGTTTGATTCCACATTCTGAAGGAATCTCCGTTTTGTATGAGAAGTTATGATTAGATTCTTCAAGATCGCTTTGTAAAAACACTTGGCTTCAACAGGATTTGAATCTACGACGGGTTGCTGTATTACTGAAATGTCATGCACTTTTCCCCTACGCCATCTTGCCAACGAAAAAGCCATGAATGACTAAGTTATATAATGGCTAACATATATCCTAGTTTTCAGTAGCCTCTATTTGTATGCGAAAGCAATTATTAATAATAAATATGAGCACATAAAATTATGTTTTGAAAGAAAAAGAAGAAAAATCCTCCCCCGCCGGGATTCGAACCCGTATTTTTTTTTGTAATCCAACGTCTTACCGCTGAACCAAGCTACAACCTGGCAAATAGTGGTTTGGTCTTTGTATTTACAGTGGATGGCGTCGGAGCCTGTCACTATGACGTCGCAGGTGGTGATGGCTTCCAAACCTTTTACTATTTACTTCCTCAACTTTTGAGTGCGGGACGTACAAATTTGTATGATGCCTTTTCGATTCCGCGCAAACTTACGCTTGTGACCGATTATCATCTCGGGAGTGTTCATAGTTACGCCTCGATCATGATTGTTTGTGTGTGTGATTTTAACTTAATTCTAAGAATATCAGTCCATGCAGGACAAAAAGGTATATCAAATTGAATACGTAGAGTCCGATCAGGGTGAACAAATCTTCAAAAAGCAAGCAAAGGATATTTACAAAGAGATCGCGAAGAATCTGATCATAAATTCTCATACAAAACGGACACTCTTTCAGAGTGTGGAATGAAATAACTGAGTCACTATAGACAAGTAGGCGATTTACAAAGTTGATTAGAAAGGGCAAAATAAAATCTATGGGTGTTACAAAGACAATTAAGAACACGTCATTGATTAGAAGTATCCACTTTCAAGTTATTATTCTTAGAAAGAAACACTATACCATTTATTAAACAAGCCTGTGGAGTGACTCAGACTTTCGACTCACCTAACGACTCAGACTTTCAACAGGGATACCTGGGTTCGGTTACCGACCAGGGAATGTCTTTTTTTCGTATAAAATAATGGCTGGAAATAGAGATTAATCTCCCGTTCGAGAACTTACGAGGCATCAATGGCGAGAATCAGAGTAAACAGTGTGTGTGTGTTCTTCAGCATGGTGATAATGCAGGTTGCATATTTTTCATTGGCCTTTTTCTCTCCCTGTCTTTCCTGACGTTTCCTTCTTATGTCTTTGCTTCTGTCTCTTCTTCTTCTCTCTCTCTCTCTCTCTCTCTCTCTTCATCTTTATTTTATCTATTACTTATTGTTACTCTCTCACGCATACTCACTCTTTATGTACGTGTGAGTGTTCCTTAGCTAAAACTTTAGAGAGAGAGAGAGAGAAAGAAAGATAGGATATAGGAATAGCCTTTCCCAAGGATTTACTTTTCTATTTAGGAGCACAGTCATCTTTACACTCTCCGTCTCCCCACCCTCTCTCTCTCACTATATTTGTGTGTTTGTGTGTATTCGAATGAGACAAGTTTTCTTGCATAAAATAATGATGAATTCTACATGATGTCCATATTATTATTTTTCTTTCCATTGGTTTAATTAATATCTCTTAGAACTTAACCTGAATGTGATTTCTGCCTAACTGTCTCGTGTTTCTCTAATTATTCTCAAAGACTAAATCTTTCTTCCTCCAAATGTAGGAATATCCTGGTGTACCATGGTTTACAGCACTTTTGTACTAACATGTTGGTTGTCTAACTATTAGGCGTACAGTGAAACAATTCTCATAGAGAAAATTGTTTCTATTTCCTATACGCACAGCCTTATACGCTATACGTTATACAGAAGGCAGCTAATTCCATTGAATAAGTTAGTGTTTTTGTACTCACGCATGGTGTGCTACGTATCACACAGTTTTCATTAAAAAAATTTAGTGTTTGGAATTGTACAGCCGACAGAAGAACAAATAAGAGAGAATATAAGTATTTCAGTCGCTTTCTTTACAATGAACTGCAGGAAAAAGTTCTTTGTTGGGTAAAAAAATACGTTATTACGTGTGACGTGTTGGTACGGAAAATTGTGAAAACGTTGTAAAATCATAAACACTACTGAACTGTGCTGACAGGGTAGCCGTGGGATCTAAAGCGTTAGGCTAACGACTCGAAGGTCCCTGGTTCGAATTCCAACAGGAGCATGGATTTTTGAAAATTTTAACTGGGTGTAAATGGCCGAAACGTGACGGGCAGAAGTCAAAAGTTAGTAGATTGGCCACTATAAAATAAAGTTTGCCTTTTACTACGAAACCGTATTCCGTAACAAGCAAATGCGGTTGACTGCGTAACGAGTCTAAGGGAGCAGTAAATACATTGTTCTCTATGCATGCTTGTAACAGTTTACCTGTTATTACTCATTGACTCCCTAATACGTTGCAGTTCTTGTTTAATCAGTAAACAAGTAGTTACGATATTTTACTGTTATTTTCAATAAATACAGAAGGTTGATCCATCTATATGTGTCTGATTTTGACGTCTCACCTACCATATGAAAAAACACGGGACCACCATCGGTTGCCTTCGATGTGAGCACCATGTCTCCTGGCATTAGCTCTGCACCATAACTTCCATTGTAGGAGTCTCCGTTGAAGTACAGGAAGGGGAATCTTGAGTTACTCCTCCTGGCAGGCTTTCCAGAGGCCACAGACAGTGGTGACACTACAAGTGCAAATGCTCTTTTCAATAGGCCAAACCCGCAAAAATCCATGGGACTCGCATCAGGTGACTTCACTGGTATGTTCTGGAAGGGAATAGCCTGGATGCCGGTGTCTGTAGCCATCTGTTGCAGAAATCGTTGGGTAGAACGCGACGTATGTGATAAGGCTTTACCCATATGCACACGGACTCGATTTACTGCATTTCCATACAAACGAGGCAGATCTGTATACATTAGTGTGAGAATATGTTGCTGATAAAATGTGGACTTGATCTTGCAGTTGTTAGGCACTCGGTGAATCGTTAACTTGCCTTCATAGCAGTATCCCGCGACAACCATAAAACCCTTCGAGAAACTTTTTGTGCACTGACGGATGAAGTCAGGACGGGTTTTTGCATATGCGGCTGGAATTTTGCAACAGTCGGCTAGAAATCCATGCTTCATCGTGTGTGGCTACAAACTTCCACTTGTCCCCGGATAGATGGCGTTCATAGAGGCGCCTGCAGTGAGTTTTTATGTCCCTCCGATGAGCCGCAATAAGGATATGTCCACGACTTTTAAACACCATCCGGAGCTTTAATTTGTTACCTAGGTGGCGGTTCACAGTCGATTCTGTCACGTGCACTCGTCTTGCCATCACACATTGTGGAGGAGGGTTTTCCTGTAAAGCCATTCGCCGCAACTTCCGAGCTACAGGTCACGTCACCGCAGTACACGGTCGCTTTCTATTCCCTTTCGTTGGTTAACGAAGTACTAGAACGTCGTTGTGTATATGTCGGTTAATTTTGTTCTTGATGGTTGTTGTTCTCAATGCACACCCATTTTCCCTGCACTGTTTCAGAATATGTGTCACGGAATACTTGGCGTGGAAAAGTACTACCACGTAACCTTCCCAAAATCGGTTCACCTTGGGTTACATGATTCACACAACACACACACACGACCTTGGTGAGATACTAGAAGGCTTTGACTTCCTGTTACTGTTTGAATCATTCGAATCATATATATGCCTTCTGTATATATATAAATATTAACAAGTTTTGCGTATATGTAAATAGGTTAACAATAAACACTTTAGCAAAGAAAGGTTCTACTATATTTATTTTCACAACGCAAGCATGACGTTTGCGTTCGTAAAAAAAAAAAAACGTTAATATTAAGATTTACATTACATCAAGAAAAAAATGGTACCTGATGTTAAGTTCGAATTTTATTGCTGAACAGAAATGTTTATAAATAATTCCTGAGTTAGATTCTTAGCATCCACACTTCGTTAATACCAAACGATATTTCATCTATTCCATTCTCTTGATAATAAGAGTACATTTTAGAGATACATTTTAGAGTACTCTTAAAGATACATTTTGATTATACTAATCTTCTGCTGCTAATACGTTTTTTTAGTTTAAATGCAGTGTAGTGACTTAGGGTGTTTTGATGAACAATAAATTCTCTATGTGTATGAGATGTGTATGTAGTTATTGATGTACGTACATCGGTCACTCTTCAAATTTCGCTGTTACCTCACCACTGTAAGCAAAATTTATGTTTCGTACAGTTCTGTACATCTTTGTTTGGCACTGGAAGTATTCTTAGTGTAAAACATCTTTAGAAAAATAATGGTAAGGAAGTAAAAATATTACATATTTCTAATCAATACAACATATAACGATATACACTCGTCCCCTTCAAACCATCCTGTCAAACTGTTGTTATTGGTTTTTCAATACAATGAAGATACAAGTCCTTTTTCTGGCTGACTCCTTCTATTACCACTCGCTCAGTCGTTGGATGAAGCCAGTTGCGATAAATCAACAAGAAAATGAGTCCTAAGAAAAACAACAGATGATGTTCAACGGCTAGTCTATACGTAGATAAGATATCCTCTTTCGAGTTGTAGAATACCAACGAAAGAATAAGGATATTTTCCAGGCATGTACCGAGGTAGTAGCGTGCAAGGCGATGTTGATCATCTTCTTGTTGAATGTTTATATACGCAAAGATCTGAACAAGTGACAGGGACGCGGTTTTCAAGTACCCTGTACAGTAATACCACGCGCCTTCAGATATTGCCAACCACAGCCAGACTATGAGCCAATGTCCCACGCATATTACGGCAAGCCACCATTGAAATTTTACTGCAAAGAGGTAGAAAAC
The DNA here is from genome assembly GCA_022664845.1 of Lepisma saccharinum. Classification (NCBI taxonomy): domain Eukaryota; kingdom Metazoa; phylum Arthropoda; class Insecta; order Zygentoma; family Lepismatidae; genus Lepisma; species Lepisma saccharinum. The sequence continues at coordinate 3,383 of JAGDQP010030971.1, read as the reverse complement.
AATCACTCTGGCCCCTGAAAATATATAATAAATAAATAAACTATTAAACAAAAAAAGTCGTTAGTTACAGAGAACAAAAAAATATAGTTTTCAGCGTGAACGTAAGGCATGCGTGAAACTGTCTTCTCCATAATTAAATTTTATTGAAATAGACTTCAAATCTTCGTGTGGGACGGGTAAAACTCTCTGAGGAAATTGATACAAGATCGACACTTTGTACATCATTTATAAAAAATCATTAACTATTTTTGTTTACTTGATTCATGTTCGGCTACTTAAATTTCATTATTTTCACAATCAATTTCATTACAACTTGGGCATAGTGTAGAAGGTAAATTTAATATATATACTACTCCGGCCTCCAAATGTTTTTGCTACTGATAATTTTAAATTGATTTAGTTTTTGGTATAATAATTAATAATATTCTAGAATTGTTCCTGCTCACTCGCATTTTCTCCACTTTATCTCATCAAAGTTTCAAGTTTTGTTACAAAATTGCAGTAATTAGTAAATCAAAGTAAGTAATCCAAATATAAATAAAACTATAATGTACAGACAGTAAAATTTAAAATCTTACTCTCACAGGAGAAAGTGCAATCTTGAAAATTACATGACATCGACATAATAAAAAGCTAAAACATGACTGAGCAGACGCTATGGTAACACGTGAATACCAAAAGCTGGCAACATATTCAATACAGTCTTTACTATCACCACCTTCTTATTAACAATGACTAAGCACTCGATCTTCTAGAAGCTAACACGCGGCGTCGAGTATCAATTTAGTGTGTTCTTTTGACCTGTTATGCATGTAGAAATAGCTCATATCTCGTGTTATCAACGGCTATAGTGGGAAAAGGAGTGACGCCAATCCTGTTTTCAACACCAAATCTCGTTTTTAACTGGACAAAAATGACACGGCTGGATTCTCCAATGGTTTTCTAAGACTTTTCGCAATATTCATACATAAAAAGTAATTAATAGTCAGAATTGTTGTAGGATATGGAAGCACGCAACACACAGTTATTTGCTCAAGGCAGAGTTTTTCTGAACAACATTGTATTAATAAAGTACTCTACTTCCCCGCCATCCCTTAGGTAATTAACTCTTCGAATGACGTCTTTCAGCATGATAAAATTTCATCTCACATTGTGAATATCACTTCGTTAGCTCTTTGATCAGTTTTAACTATAGGTTGGTGAGCCAATTACCGGATCTCAACCCAAAAGAACGTGCATAAGACGACAATTTTATCGTGTTCCACGTGCATCCACATCCATCATTCAGCTAATCAAACATGAGTGATATCCTGTACACAATTGGGCGCTATCAGATCGCGTTCCGGCGCACAATGTTGTCCCTCTACAAAAAGAAAGGCAATGCTCAGGACCCTAACAATTACAGAGGAATAACACTGTTACCGGTTTTAGGCAAAATGTACACAAAAATACTGGCCGCAAGGATAAAACAATGGGCAGACTATCACAATCGAGTATCTCCACTTCAAGCAGAGTTTCAGAAAGGCTACAGTACTAAGGATAGTATAACGGCGTTGCGCACTTTAATTGTCAAGACATTAACATAGAAAAGAGGCAGATTGTTTAGCAGCTTTGTGGATTTCGAGAAAGCTTTTGACATCATAAGCAGAAATGCTTTAGTGCATAAAGTACGAATATACGGGATGTCGATACAAACACTCCAAATACTCGAAAAAATATACACTAGGGTTGATTTTTGAGTAAGAAATGGGCAAAACAAAATACCTGAGCCAATACCATGTCATATAGGTTTAAGACAGGGGTGCCAACTTTCTCCCATACTTTTTAATTTATTTATCGATGATGTAGTGGAAGAGCTAAAGGAAACCGATAGTCCTCCCCCCCCCTCTCGTAGAGCAAACACCAATCCCAGTACTGTTGTATGCGAACGATTTGTCAATCTTGTCATAAACAGAAATCGGTGTACAGAGAGCATTAAATGCATTAGAAACGTAATGTATAGAATGGAAACTTAAAGTAAATGTAAATAAAACCAAGGTAGTCGTATTCAAAAAGGAACTCAAACTGGCAAAAGACGAGCGATGGTTATATCAGGGGACGAAACTAGAAATAGTTAAAAATTTTAAATACTTGGGAGTGTATTTATCATACAATGGGACTTGGGTCGACCATCAGAGACGAGAGGCAGCTGTAGCTGAAAAAGCCGGTATGCAGCACGCAAAGCCTTGAATAGACACAACAGCATTCCGTTTAAATTGGGCACACGTACCTCCAATACATTACTTCAACCAATACTTCTGTATGGGTGTGAAGTCTGGGGCACCAGTAGTGTTGCTAACGTAATTAATAAAACAGGAACAACATTCATAAAACAAATATTGGGAGTAGCGCAATCCGCACCTAATAGTCAGACTTGCTAGAAACAGGGAGGTATCCCATAAGCTCTGTTAGAAAAATGCGTGTTTTAAAATATTGGCTGAATTTGTGCGAAATAAAAAATAGGAGGGAAATTCAAAAACGGTGTCTTGATTACCAACCAATTGATTACCAATGAAACAGAGAAGCTCTAACTCGTGGATCACAGGAGTAATGGGACTCTTACAGGAAATAAATATGCTCGAATTGCTGGAGGTAAGAAACTGAAAGTCAAAAGACATAATTAAAGTCATTCAACAAAAAATTGTATCGATCACAGTTAGAAACCTGAAAACCGATTACGTAACTGACGGTCTTTGGCAACGTACGTCAAAATTAAAACAAATGTTGGGACAGAAAAATATATTGAGTTAGGAAGGGGGAAAAGACGCGCCATAGCAATGTTTCGCATGGACGTGTATAAATGGAAAAGCGTGAAATATGAATCCGGGAACTAGTTGTGCAGTCTGTGTGGAGAAATCGAAAATGAAAAACATATTCTATTTGATTGTAAGGAGCTACATGAACAACGTGGTTGGTGGTGGGAAGGGGATAGCATACATGAGAAAAATACGGAATTAGACGAAACACTAAATGTGACCGACATACAGAAGTTAATAGAGCTCGCCAGATTTCTGCAGGTTTTCTTCTCCTTGAGAGAAGAAGCTTTAAAGAGCGTTGATAACAACCATTCATCCTCTATCCAACCATAAAGAAGTAAAAAATGCATTGTTTGCACTAATAGTGTCCATGTGTTTGTATTTAACATACTGTGTAGAAATTTTAGTACTTGTCACATTTTTGTAGAAATGAATTATGGGTCATAGGCCTTCAATGGAAATAAATAATAGTAATAATAATAATAATGATAATAATAAATATCTTACTCGAAGAGTAATACGCTAATTACAATGTTATATTAATAACTTGTATTTCCCATTCTATAGTCAAATTTATAACATTTAGTT